>APFE031224020.1:0-11363 GCA_000404065.3 Pinus taeda
TTTTGTTAATTTTACTTAAAATTTTATTTGAACCATATTTTTTGGGGACAAACCTTTAAATATCATCATCTTTGGTTATATAATTCATAAAATTTGTTATTTTTCCAACTTTTTTTCAATTTTTTTATAAAAATATTTTATTTAACATGTCTTTTTTGGTGAAAATCCCAAAATACGTATTTTTTTAATTATATCTATATGCAAAATGTGTATCCATTATAAAAAAATACTGCAAAGAAAAACAAAAAACACAAATTTGGAAAACTCTTAAAAAGAAAAATCTTAGAACAAAAAGCTAGAAGAGGAATAAGACAACTTGAAAAATGGTTAAATAATCAACATTTTAAAAAAATGTCCATAGTTAGGACATAAGAAAATTGAAAGTGTCAAAAATATGCCTAAAAAAAAGTTGATTTTTTTCTAAATCCGCATGAAAATCACCACCATTTTAAAAATATTATCCATAATTAATACATTAGAAAATTTAAAGTGCCAAAAGTAAGCCTAAAAAAACGGGGCTTGATATTGCATCAACGTCTTTCAAAATCAACATGAAAATCACTAACATTTTAAAAAAATGTTTATACTGGTACATAAGAAAATTTAAAATGTCAGATATATGCTCCAGAAAAAAAAAGGTGTATTCTGAATCATCACTTTTCAAAATCAAAGGAATTTTTTCCACCTCTAAAAAGTGAGAACTCAGTACAGTTCTCATTTCATAGATTAGTTTGTTAACCACCAAATTTGTCTCATAAGAAAGCATACAAATTTTGTTTATCAATGAACTTCAAATTTTTCCTCGTATCATAAAACTAGAATTTGTGTTCCATTGGTAAACTTCATATTTGTCTCATTAGTAAGCTTCAAAATTCTTCTATTGATGCACTCCAAAATTCTTCTATTGATGAACTCCAAAATTCCTTTATTGGCACACTTCATAATTCTTACATTTGTCAATTTCAAATTGCACTTTAGTGAACTGTAAAATGGTTTCCATCTCTAAACTTCAAAATCTTTTATTGATGAATATAAATATTCTTCTTCATCACAAAACTACAAATACACTTTGTTTGGTTACAAAATAGTCCATCACCAAACTAGAAAATGCACTTCCACAAACTAGAAAATGATCATTGTCATTGAACTTTAAAATTCTTCCTGTCATTTTTAAACTTCAAAATTTCTCCCCTTATGATTGAAATTGAAAAGTTTTCCTATTATTTTTGAACTTCAAAATTCCCCCCCTTATCATTGGAATTCAACATTCTTCCCTCATTGTCAAACTTCAAAATTTCTCCCCTCATCATCAAACTCCATATTTCTTCCCTTCACTATCAAACTTCAAAATTTCTCCCGTCAAACTTCTCTTTAATATTCTTGGGTAGACTAATGAATTTTATCGTTGAAACCCTTTAAGGATCTACTTTGACTCCTACTTGAGAAACAATATGACCTAAAATCTTCCCATATTTCATGGAAAATATCGATTTCTTGGGATTAAGAGAAATTTAAAAAAAATTGCACCTTTGAAATGTCTATTAAAAATGTTTCAAATGTTCATAATTTAATTTGAAAAAAAAATAATATCATTTAAATATATCACAATGAATTTATCCTTTCACCAAAAAATCTCAAATCCATGGCTCTCTCAAAAGTTGCGTTAACATTCTTTAAACCAAAAGGCATCTTTATATACATAAAGGTGCCCTAGGGTGTAGTGAACATTGTTTTACTTTGATCCTTGTGAATAAATATATGCTTATAACTTGAAAAACCATCAATCTTGGAAATTCTAGTTGCACCAATGACTTTCTGTAGAAGATAATCCATCTTAGGAAGTGGATAATTGTCCTTGAGTGGTGTTGTTTAGAATTATAAAGTCAATAGATAGCTTAACTTCACCACTCTTCTTTCTAACAAGAACCAAATTAGCTACCCATTCAGAGTATCTTAGAGGGACTTGTTGTCGCATTTACTTATACAATTTGGGCAACAACATGACTACAACTTTGGCATCTAATAGTTGTTTCACTTCCTTTTCTATAATTGGCAATAAAATGGGATTGATTTGCCCCAGCTTGCACTTGAAAGGCTTGGAACTAGACTTCAATGGAATCTCATGCTAAATAGTAGATGTATCATAGGTTTTAATGTCTTCATACTTTTGGGGAAATACATCTATATATTTTTTGAATAACCTATATTGAAGGTACTTGTTGATACAATGAGAGAATCTACTAGATCAATTTCTTCTCTTGGAATAATATTTATATCAAAATCCTAGAAAAAATTTTCTATGATATCCCATACCTCATTTATATAAGATATGAGCCTTGGACACTTAGTATAACAAACATTTCTCACTTGCTTGATTACCAACACTGAATCACCAAAGACTATACGATTAGAATTATAAGCTTTATGGCTACTTCAAGCCCTAATATGAGGGCCTCGTACCCTAGTACATTATTGGTTTAAAATTCAAACTCTAACATGTAGGACAAAGAGATTACTACTTGAAAAGCTCAAACTAATAAAATTCTCGCTCCCGACCCTTGTTTTGAAGAAGCCTCATTAAAATATGATTTCCACACCTTATATGCTAAAGAATTTGTAGTGTTAACATATCTATTTAAAAAAAAATGAATAATCAAATTTAGAATGTACAAATAATATATAAAAACCCAAATCTTGGTCTAAAGAATATGCAGGGAAGTTGTTAGTATGCTTGGAATCACTAACATTGAAGGCGAACTTGGCTTCTCTATAACCTCATACTCTCTCCACCAAATACTGGCATTGTTGCATAGATCATGTCTAGCTAAAGACAACCAACCAATTTGACACCCCATGAATTAGAAATAAGCATCCCAAACTTGGATGGAATGTATGCTACTACTACATCCATGACCATATTTTTGGCAAGAAGTTATGCCAAAGACACAATGAGGCCTTTGATTAAGACAATGCTTTAAACCTTTCTTAAATCAAATTAATATAAGTCATGATATGAACTTGTAATATGTAATTCCAACTTTTCCATTAAAGTTATGGGCATCAAATTATGAGATTCTCCTGAGTCCAACATATAGTTATTGTTGAGAAAAATGGTACCTAGGAAGTGTTTCCTAGAAAATTTTCTTTTTGGCCTAGGAATACACATTAATCACCTTTTGTCTAAGTGGCATTATGAGATTATTAATGTCAAGAGGGGCTAAAGTATTTTTTATGTGGAGTTGTACCATGTATTTTAAATTATTAAAGTCACATGTCTAAAAGTGACTTTATGGGTAAAGTCTAAAGTTCACTTTATAATATTAAAGTGATGTATGTTTTATAAATTACTTAAATTATGGGAAAAGTGACCATGGTGCAAAACATTAAAAGTATTAGGAAGTATTTTTTGAAGAAGGGGACCACATGTATGAGGGGTAAAGTGGATAATTGATCCTAGTCATTTATCTAATGAATTGAGATTAAATCTCAACTTTTAGATCTTAGGGATAGGATTTTAATATTTTCTCAAGAGACAAAAAGGAGGGAAAAGGAATTTTCATTAATCATTTTCTCAAAGGAAAGAGGAGAGCGAGGAGATAGCATAAGGGGAGCTTGAGTAGCATTGGAGAATGAGTGCTATCAGCAAGAGGAGCTCGATTTGGAAGAAGTCCGAAGGATAGGAGCTCAAGTCTGCTAGAGGCAAGAAAATTGAGTCACTAAGTTTATAGATTAATGTTGATTTTCCTAACTTGATAGTTACTTGTGATATTAGTTAGAATTTTATTATATTGTTTTTATTCCTTCACCAAGTAATAATCAAAACATGAATATCACTAAACAAAAGGAACACAAGATATAGTCTCTACGCTAGGGAAAAACCCACAACTTGGGGAAAACCCGAACAACCCACCTCTTATAGAATCAAATCAACATGATATTTCTAATAACCAAATCAAACCACCTCCTAGCTACAAGTCCTCACAAGTCAACAAAAGAATGACACTTCCTTACTGTAACTTTCATACCATTGCAATATTTATACCTCTCTAATATTGCTTCAGTTTTGAACCTCTGCAAAACCAGTGTAATTTCGTACCTCTACAATTTTGGACCTTTGCAATCCTTCTGCAATTTTGACCTCTACAATCCTTCTACAATTTCATACCTCTGCAATCCTTCTGTAATTTCAGACTTATTTGATATCACTACGCCTCCAATTTGAGAATACTAAGGTTAGGAATAGACTTCTTATAAGTTTTCAGTTTTCCTTCTTTTTATATGCCTCTTGCAAAGTGATCTTCTATGCTCCTTTTAAGTAATTGAACTACAATTTTGATGTCCAAATGAATCTGACTAGGCTCCAATATATAATTTTTTATGTATGTTTATGAGGCCAAGATGAATAGAGTTCTATAGGCTTAATTTCTTGCGCTTTTATAGAGACATTTGTAATGCATCTTAAGGTTGACTTACAAATATTTTTGTAGTGCATATTTGACTTGTAGCTAGAGGTCTTAATTGACTTCTTTTAAACAAGATATTGAAATAATTTTAACTCATAACAAATCCTAAAGGCATGCAATGCATGCCTTAACCCATCACACATGAAACCAATGCTTCTTAAATAAATAAATAAATAAATAAATAAGTTTTCTTTTTTCTTTACATCATATATGAGTATAAAGACAATTTATGAAGACAAAACCTAGTTACTTTTCCAACGCTCCCTCTTAACTAGTGAGGTACTCATAATGAATCAAAATTTCTATCTCAAGTTGAAATAATCTCATAAAAAGGGATCCAGATTAATAATCATCACTCATCATAGCCAGCTTTGGACATTACCCAAGGCCTTGACATAGACACTCTATCTCTCACAAAATCAAAGAATAATGTTGGAAGGCATTCCATAGGAAACCATACCACCTCATCATGGTACATACTCCACCTAGGATACGTAAAGTAATCCTACCACCAGACCATTATTATCCAAGTCCATGTGAATTAGGATCTTCTTCCTAATCCATCACATGACATGACTCTAAGAATGTATTTCCAAGATGCTTATCCAATCCAACATTCTCCTTATCCATGTCTCTGTACTTGAATTAGGACTCGGTCCTAATCCATCATAGTACATGACACAAGGAGAACCAAACAAGTAAACATTCTCTCTATCTGTGGCGCATGCACTAGACCTATGGATGTTAGTCCTGGCCTAGTACATGACATAGGGAGAACCAATGTACAAGCATACTCCCTCTCAATTAGAGAGTACATTCTTATTCTCCTTTTAATCAGAGAATAAATCATGCTCCTATTCAAGGGGACTCCTTTTACTCCCTCTTAAACCTAGAGGAGATTCTTGACTTCACAACCAAAAGTCCTCTTCCTTGTCTTTCATTAAAGAACTAACTATCAATTCTTTATAGCTTGCATGGCTCCCTCTTTACTCTGCATCTCATTGTACATAGCATGCTTCAGTTTATGTATCATGGATCCATCTTCTCACGACATATTCCAGGTCATCCATATTACCCATCACATTCATCTCGACTTTATCAATGAAAGAATTCTATTAACCTTCCCAAACTTCAAGCTGACCATAGCATCCTCATGAAAGAAATCTTCCTTCTAGACCTTTAGGTTATCTTTTGATCCGGATTTATGCATGAACAAAATGAAATACAAATATAAATAGAAACATAGAGCTTCAATGAAAAAAACTTTAATTCATTAATAATAAAGCATTGAAAACTTGTTACATGCAAAATGAAAATAAACTAGCTCGAGTGATGGTAGCTTATCTCTGAGAAGAGATGTCACGACTACATGCCTTATGAACTATGTTACAATGAGGCTCAAAGGCTTATTTATAATTGAGAAATAATGGAAAACCCTCAACATCCAAAAACCTAACCCTAGGAGGTGAAGCACCAAAATTTTGTGGGCTCTGTTGAGGTAAATTGGTACATCAACTTCTCGAGGTCGTAACTTTATACGATCTTTGTTTGACATGTATGATACCTCGTTAGAAATATATATCCAAGGACTACAAATTTCAACTGCAAACCCTCACCATAGGTTGTTAGTTTTCCAATTTTCCAAGAAAACATTGTTTAGGGCCTCAAAACAACTTCAAAAGTTCAAGATCAGAAAGGTTGCCAGAAATAGTAAATTGTGCTACAATTAAGGAAATTGAAAGAAACAGTGGTGGAGGTCCAAGTTGAATAGGTAGGTTACCACCAATATCCACCTAGATCATATTCTCACACTGATACCTTCCAATTCCAAGATGAGCACATATAAATCTCACCATGACGATCTTCTTCAACAAAGAATCAACATCCTCCTAATCCTTTTCCATATGAGTCTAACTTTATTCATCAGAGTGCCCAAGGAACCAACTTGATTATTAAGTTACCATTTTTCCTTCAATGAACTTTGATAGCATCAGTTTCCTAAGGGTCTTTATAGTTATCTCCATTCATCATGCTCTTTTCATCCTTCTCATTTTTCTTCCTTCATTATGTACCTTCATTGATCATTGATAAGTACCACCAAGAAAAATATATAATTACAAGAGCATGATTATAATTTTGATAATATAGAGATTCCATGGCCTTTTAGAAAGGGATAATTCCTAGGATTTTCATATCCAAACCCTAAGTTTCTTAATATGTCCATATGAAACATCATCCCTAGGGTTTGAACCCAAATTCTCATCCAATTCTTCCCTCACAAGGGTTTTCCATACACCCTGCACTACCTACAAACCCTAGAATCTAAAATCTAGGGTTTCTATGAGAGAACAAACAAGCTAGGGTTAGGGTTTCTCACTTGACAAGGGTTTTCTTGTTTCAAGCATTATCCAAGTTTTATACTCCATAGATTTCAAAGATGAATTCTAGAAGCCCTATGATCATAGAAAAACCTAACACATTCAACCATGCATAAAATAAGTGCACATACATTATGACTACATACCTTAGTCAACCATGATCGCTTGAAGTTGCTGCAAAGCCTTCTCCTTGATTATATTGTCCAAGGTATTTTTACTTCCACAATTTCCACGATCTTACTACTATTTTTAGAAATAAGGACTCCAAAGTTGCCATAGATGAAGTTTGTCTTCCAAGGTACAACTCTTTCCAAATCAAGATTCTCTACAAGTCTTTACATTTCATCACACAACCATGAAAGAATAGAATCCTTAGCACTTCAAATTTTAACTTTTCAACCCTCTTTAGGGCTCTTGTAGCATGCCCTAACTATGGCCCAATCATAGTTCTATAAAACCTTGTGTAACCTCCCTTCTAGCCTTTGTAACGCCTGCGTTGATTCCTCTAACCTAGCTCTAATAACTTGCTAGACTACTTGGTCTTCCAAAATAGACCTTACAACCCTAATTGTTGCAAGGGTTTCGACCCTCCACAAGGAACAGAGATACCCACGGCTAGATCACAGAGAATTACCACAGGACTTATGCCCATAACTTGTTGCAAACTTAGCCAACATCTCTCCTATTTGGCCTAGAATGAAACACAAGAAGAAACATAACTTTCCCTCTCCTCATAAACTCCTTAGTTCAGTGGTTGCTTCAAATTGCTTATTATATTTTGATAAGATGCACATGGATGGTTGTATGTGGGAATAACTCCTCCATAAGTATGACTCCTTAGCATCTTATTTTGTCCTTCAAATTCAGTTTTCTTATGGAGACATGTCACTGCAATACTATCACAAAGGTTATGTATAATTATGAGAAGTTTTTTAGAGGATGTGTCTTGTAGCATAGTTAGATAATTAACATAAGAAGAAACCTTTTAAATTCTCTTATTTCCATATCTTGATCTTAGATAGGCAAAGGATAATTCAAAAACTTTATTTGTCATATGCTTGGAGGAGACATCATACATCGAGTTACTGTAGTCTTGAATTTTAATAATTGTCACTTCTAAAATCGAATTATTGTACCGTATTGGATTGCAGACCTTCCATATATTTTTATTGTCCTTAATCCGATTAGAACATTTCTCTTTATAATTTGATCCTTCAAATTGTAGAACATAAGTAGATCTTGTAGATAAAATGTAAAAATCATATTGTTTCACTTACATCACTACATTTGAATGTTGGGTAGAATTTTCCATAGGATGCCACTTTATCTTTCTACCATTGATGGAGTAAAGGTATCTTCAAATTAGGCCAACATCAGTGATCTTAAATCCTCCTTCTTCACCTTAGCTCTGATACCATGTTGGAAAATCAATGAGTTTATAGATTAATGTTGATTTTCCTAACTTGATAATTACTTGTGATATTAGTTGGAATTTTATTATATTGTTTTTATTCCTTCATCAAGTAATTATCAAAACATGAAGATCACAAAACACAAGTAACAGAAGATATAGGCTCTACGCTAGTGCAAAATCCCACAACTTGGGGAAAACCCAAACAATCCACTTGTTATAGAATCAGATCAACATGAGATTTCTAATGACCAAGTCAATCCACCTCCTAGATACAAGTCCTCACAAGTCAACAAAATAATGCCACTTCCTTACTACAACTTTCACACCATTACAATCTTCATATCTCTCTAATACTTCTTCAATTTTTAACTTCTACAAAACCACTGTAATTTTGGACCTCTGCAATACTTATGTAATTTCAGGCCTTTGCAATCCTTCTGCAATTTCAAACCTCTGCAATCCTTCTATAATTTCAGACTTATGTGATATCACTATGCCTTCAATTTGAGCAGATTACAATTAGCAACAAACATCTTATAGGTTTTTGGTCCTCCTTTCTTCTATATATTGCTTGCTAAGTGATCTTGTATGCTCCTTTCAAGTAATTGAACCACAGATGTGATCTGTTCAAATGAATCTGACTACGCTCCTATATATATATATCTTATAATATATATATATATATATATATTATAATATATATATATTAGTATATATATATATATATATATATATATATATATATATATATATATATATATATATATATATATATATATATATATATATATATATATTTATATATATATATATATATATATATATATATTTATATATATATATATATATATTATGAGTTTAGCATGAATAGATGTCTGTAGGGTTGAATTTATTGTGCTTTTATAGATCAACTTGTAATGCATGTTAAGGTTGACTTACAAATATTTTTGTAGTGCATATTTGACTTGTATCTAGAGGTCTTAATTGACTTCTTGTAAACAAGATATTGACATCCTTTTGACTCATAATAAATCCTAAAAGCATGCAATGGATACCTTGACCTATCAAGCATGAAACACGCACTTCTTAAATAAATAAATAAATAAATTGTATTTCTTCTTTACATCATTTTGAATACAAAGATAATTCATGAAGACCAAACCTAATTAATTTTCCAATAGGGAGGAGCGAGATTCAAGAAAAAATCAAACAACAAAGAGTACAAGAGAGCTTCACTAGTTTGGATCTCAAGAAGGTAGAGATTTGAGCCTGTGAGGGAGCTCGAATCCCAAGGAGGAAGTCTAAACTTTTGTTGTTTATTATTTAGGGTCTGTATCAAGTGTGAAACCTTCATCCTGGTAGCAAAAAAATTGTTTCATCCTTCAACCACTGGAATCTAGAAATTTTTGGGACTACACAATAGAAATTTCACGTCTCATTCTCTTGTGAACAACTCAACATATTTTCTAGGATTGCTCATCTAATCCTCTCGATAGTACGATAGTAGCATCTGAATGTGCAAATCTCGTAGCAGGAGAAGGGTCGGTCAAGTTGTCAGCAGGTACATAAACTGCTTGAATCGAGGTTATGGATCCCTTTTTTTGTGGAACTAGATTCTCAAGCTGCATTTTCTAAGTCTCTGAGCATAATTTTCGGGTCTATAAACTGAGAATGTTGGGCTTGATATGTGAAGTGTTCAATTATCTCTTTGTGTCTGCTATCAGTCAAAGATTTAAGGATATAATTCTGAGTGAATATGGAAACATATGAGCAGCTCTAATCAGTTATTCTAACCCAAGTTTAGAGTTGAGGAGGATTTTTTAGTGGTAAAATTCCATATCCTAAGGAGTTGATAAGAGGCCAAGAATCTCACTAAGGAGAGAAAACTGAAGGTGCATCTAATTACTAGTCAAGGAATTCAGTGTATAAGCAACCTCTATGAAGCAACTTAAAGGGATGAGATAAGTGCAATCTCTTCTTATAATTTTTCTGTAAAAATTTCCTCTAAACCAGAAAAATAAAGCCTCATTTCAGAACTGTTTTACCTAAGAGGAAGTGGGGCTTTTCCAGGGCCAATTTTGACCAAAAATGCTATGTACCTATGTTTATAATTAGGTGTTGCTTGCTCATTTAATTTTTATATCAGCTAAAATTTATATGTTGTATAGGTAGCCTAAAATTTTCAAGTCAAATGCATTTTAATATGTACATATTAGTCATATATAATGATGGTTTTTGGGTATAAAACCTTGCAAGAATTTGAAACTGGGTGGGCTACAACAATACCTAAATTTTCTAAATTTATGAAGGAGAATTCGTGAATATTTAAGGTAATAAAGAAAGTAGCAACTACTTCATTTCTTTCCTCAACATAAGGACCAAATAACGTAGAAGGTTTTTCATCATGTAGATTCAAAGTATCTTAATGAGTTTCTTTTTTAGGATATTGAATCACTTTAGCCAGTCTCTTTTTATGAATAGGATTTTTGGCATTTTCAATCAATGGAATAATAATTTTAACCTTTTCAAGCTCCTCCTCCAAACTAAATTGAGTATAAATCTTCTCTGCCTTTGGTTGTTCTTGATTGTATCTAGATTGTTGTTGAGGAGCTTTTGAATTAGAAAGTTCTTATTCTTTCCCTTTATATTGATCAGTAGTGTTAGCATTTGAAATTTCACCTTAGGCTGAGAAATGCAAATCAAAGCTACATCAAACCATTTAGCCTCGTAGCTAGCCCTACGGGGCAGGAGAAGGCTCTCTCCGGTCTCTCTCGGAAAATCTTCAATTAGGGAGATGACCAACAAAGTAACACTGATATTAGGCTAGTAAACTGATTAAAGAGGTTGATTTTGGGTTTTTTGGGTTTTTGGTGGCAAATTGAGGAGAGGGTAAATTTGGCTGCGGGGATGGGACACAGTTTCTGCAAGGGAGTCTTTGGGGCGAGGTAGGAGACTGTGCTGATGTCTTTGACTGAAGTGAATGGTCAGGAATGATAGAGAGAAGGCTAAAGAGAGCAAACAATGAATTTGAATTCTCTTTAGACAATAGAAAACATTAAAATTAAACAAATTTAAAAGCAGAGCATGGCAAGCATGAATTCTTACTTT
>APFE031224020.1:28700-75531 GCA_000404065.3 Pinus taeda
CTTTAGAGCCCTCAGAGTTCTCTAGTTCCTCTACTAAGGGTGAATGGGGAAGGATTTATCCTTCTTCTTTGGGTGATTCTATTTCTTCAATTACAATTTGTCCCCTTGTGGAAGAAAAGAAAGAATCTCTTTCGGATTCAATAGGTGGTATGGAAGAGTCTACTATTGCCTCTTGGATTCCAGGAATCCTAGAGCTGGGAGCATGAGTTGGAGATGATGAAGGTGTCTCTTGCCTATTTCTTGAAGTAGATGGAGTTGTGAAAATCGAACTTCTAGCTCCAGCTAAGAATCTTCCCCTAGAATCTCTTGCTCTATGCATGTCATTTTTATATTTTCTTTCAAATTAGGGTAATAATTCTCTTTCTGATCTTCAAGGTCACTCTAGGTGCAAGAAGAGAGCATACTCAAGGAATTATTAAACCAATAACTTTCTCTTTTCTGATCCTCCAGTTCACTCTAAGTGTAAGAGGAGAGCATACTTTGAGAGGTTATTAATTTTCCTTTCTTGAAATTTTTATTTTATTTTATCCTTTTTTTTTTCAATTGGCTACCTAATTTTCACTTCCCCGGCAATGGCGCCAAAATGTTTGGTCAATTTAGTGTTTCTAAATTGGTTTCATTAATTGTCAACCCGGGGCTCGTAAGCTGATGAAGTGAAGGTGTACTATATGTACTTAGGCAACCTCTTAAGTCTTTTTGTCGTTTGGGGGTGTTGTTTGTGATCAATTTATCTTCCTAAGATGGAATGGAGATTTATAAACAAATGAGTGATAGTGTGTGTAAGGTGATTTCTAAATGAGTGTGTGTGTTATTGGTGGTTTCTAACTACCTTCTAAATTTGTAAAGGAAAAATATTGAAAGAAATAACTTGAAATGAAACTGAAAGCAAAATGGAAAAAACCACTTTCTAATAGCACTAGTCACTACTCATGTTGCTGCAATAAAAAGATAAGAAAAACTACTTTAAAGACCAGTTATAATGTTTAACTCTTCCTAACTCTCTGCTTCCAACATATAGTACTATGTAAAACATGATTAAGAAGTAGTTAGAGATAAGTCTAAAAAGTATTCAAAACAAGTTGTAAGTTATCAGTATTCTAATCTCTTAAAGATGAACAGCTTATGATAAAGAGACCATCAATATGTTAGCATACAACTTGAGAAACTAAACTAGAAATCAACTAGGAAAACAGAGTAAAGGCAACAACTTTTGAATATGACAACTGAAAATACTATTAGAGATAAGGAAAATGCACAAATACACACAATCCCGGGCTAACACCTGCAAAAGACAGTCCTGATCAGTTTAAAGTAAATGCTGGAAATGAAATAACAGTGAAATTAAATCAAATATGTACATGCGTTTAAAGAAAAGGAAAATTGTTGAATTCAAAAGAAGTGAATGGTAAAAACATGAAAGTAAATTACTGTACAAACGCTGTTATGAATGGGAGCCCTCCATCCACAAAGCCCAAAGAGAAATCAGCTACGTAAAGGAGTCAAACAGCAGTCTTCTATTAATTCATAATGCAGAAATTACAGTCAAAAAGTGCTGAAACAACAGCTTCAAAACAGAGTTTTTGTGCTCACTAAAAGCGTAGAAAATACATGAATGAAACAACTAAAGACTAATCTTCAAGCGTGCGCAGACGCTGGATTTTATAAGCAAGTAAACAACTGCCTACTGCGTAAAACAAGAAACTGAAAATTAACTGACAGCATGTAAATTAAATGGTTCAGCAACACGTCAATAGGTCCGTGGGTGATCTGGAAGGTACGGTTGTTATGGAGGTTGAATCCAAGGTTGGATCCTGTCTCCCATGACCTGCATAGAGTGGAGGAGTTGCCATCTGGAGTGACGTATCCTTTCAGCTCACGCAGCACTGTTTGAGCTGGCTTTGTTGACCGGAGTTGGACCCTCGTTGACCGGAGGTATGCGTGGCGTTGCTGACCAAGACAATAGCACAGGAACCTTCAACACCTTCATTCCCACGTGCCCATGTGGTTCGTTTCTCAAAATGACACGTGGAACATGGAGATCAATGAAAAGGCTGCGGAATTGTTGAATGGCTGCGGAATTGCCAGACAGTTGCGGAAACTCTGTGCATATGTCAAAAATCTAGACAAACAGTCAAACATTTAGCAAAGTCAACCAATCATGCTTAAAGACATTAAATGTAATGATCTTGGTAAGTTTATGAGGAAAATAGGGAAAAAGAGAGGGATAAGTGGGGAAAAGCTGTAGGTAATGATGGATAAATAGGTGCAAGTTAGAGGCTCTACAATGACCTTGCAGAGACAAATGACCAAAACCCTAGACCTAGGAATTTGACAATAAGACACATCAAGACAAGCTTGAAAAACTGTAATAACTGATATGACCTGATCTAGCAAAGCCAAGAGGGGCATAAAGACCATCTCCTCCATCAGGTTTATGGCATGCCTAACGGGATGCAAAATTTGACATTGATGAGACACCTACTAATGCAAATGCAAAGAGCTTTTTGATCACTGATGGAGGGCTTTCAAGACCGACACTAACAAGTAGTAACTCTCTTATTTTGATTAGTTTGTTTGTTTGGGGTTACTCTAAGCCTTAAAGCATATTTCTTATGAAGCTCAGCTTGAAGAAAATCTGAAAATAATTTATATTGGGATAGAATAGAAAGATATATGCCTTGAAATGTCCCATGCTCATGTTAATGAGAACCTTCATATGAACCACAAATTTGAAAATCTTGACCTTTTAAACAATTTATTTATTTTGATAGCTACTTAGGATCCTCTTCATCTTTTTCATTAATGACCAAAGGAGTTTTAATAGGTTGATCAACCTTCTTTCTATCTGCATAACTCGAGGATTGAAAGGTCTTCGAAATTGGTTAGGTGGTCTATTTGTAGGTTCTTGACCTTGCCTAGAAGGATTTTTATTTTCCAGCTCAATCATGGCTATTTTATTATATATATTTTTTATCAATCTTGTCATGTCCTCCATATTTTGGTCTTGCTCTTCTTTAATTACCCCTACGGGTCCTTACTCCTCCTTTTCCTTTTTTCTTTCCCCTACATCTACTTTGTTTTCAACTTTCCCAACGCTGCTAAGTTGGCCTCAACCTAGATAACATCATCCTCTATATACAAAAAATTTCCTGGATTTCCTATTTCTGAACATTAATGCAAAATTTGGATCAAAAGTACGAACAAAAGAAAAATTTTCACCTATATAAGAAGGCTTAATATCAACATGAATATTATTATATAACTTATTTTACATTTTGATAAAATTAGGAATATTTTCTCTAGTTTTCCTCTTCATGGAATTGAATTCTATGAGATAATAAAATCATCATTTTTTTACACCCCACCTTTTAAGGAACATATCAATTCGATCTTTCCATGAAGGAATATAACTAGCCTGCAATTCCCTGACCCATTTTATGATCTCCCCTTCTATATATTGCACAAAAAGTATTATGTACACATCATCTTGCTCAATATTCATATTATCAGCCAAGTTGAAGAAACAAATGAGATGATCAACTACAATGGTTTCTCCTTCACTATTATGCCTAGGTAAATGTTCGAGCTAACCCCATGGAAAATATTGCAATTTAGTAGGTAGCCTCAAAGGAGCATACTTAACAGCTACTAAGTTAACTACCTCAACCATTTTTTTGTTGTAAACTTTGTGGAAGACTTTGTGTTAGGATTGTAAATTTTGAGAATCTTGTGCTTGCAAAACCTTCTCTACTTCTAGGGAAATAGGATTAATATATGAGTTTAATTTATTACCTAGTTGTGACATGGGAAGAGGGATAAAATGGGAAAACAGTGAGAAGAGTGCTTCAGGATTTACTTGAGGTGACTCCAGTTCAACAAACGTGGGATATGTTTCTTCAAGGGATTCTAGTTGTTCAATGGGAAAAGAAATTTGGAGAGAGACTCATTTTTCAAAGAGAGAAATCACTTTTGGAGTTAATTCAGGGAATTGATTATCATGCTTTTCTTCAACATACTCGAGAAAGGAGACAAACTTGAGAAGAAACTAAAATATTGGAATCTTGTCTTCATATCATATTTTATTGTTTGATAAATATCTCAGGATCAAATTGGATATATCTCTTCAGGATCAGGATTACTCCTTGTAAACTTTTTGTGATATGTCAAGGTTAATAAAGTGAATATCGCCAGATTAAAAATATCAACCAACAAATTCCTTTTTCACCATCAAGGAAAAGGTATAGTTGTTGTCTTAGGGAAAAATATCTTCATTCCTTCATTTACAATGTCAATTTGATGTTGTTCCCTTGAGATATTTTTGGGCTAGAAAACTATGCCCAGACACCAGTAATGTTTTTTGAAAAAGAGGTTCTGATTCAAATCAGTTTATTATTAGTAAATGTAAAGACAATACCTTTCAAGAATTTAATGAAAAGGCTAGCTTTCAACTGAGTAAAATGTCAAATTGGATTATTTGAAGTGATATGAGGAAAAGGAGAAGATATAACAAATTTTATAGTACTCGCCAAATGCTTTAAGACATGTTGTTGTAGAAAATACAGAGGAATAATATTCCAAGGGTTCTAGAACATAACACAAACTTCAATTGTACGAAATATTAACAATAATATAACTATTCATTTAGAGGTATGATAACAATATTGATCTTGTCATAAATCTATTTGTATGGCATAGTTTTTTCCAAAAATAAGGGAAATTGATTATCAATTTAGCATCTTAGGCATATTTCACATAACTTGAAATAATTGTAGGAATGAAAACATAATGTAAAACCACAAAGGAGCACTAATACAGAAGATACACACTTAGAATAGTTGAAAGAAGAATCTCTTGATTAAAATTGTAGAAATATTGTCCTCAAATACAAAAGTATGCTTTGACTCTTAAAACTTCAACCTTTTATTTGAGTTCTTCTTTGATTTTTATACAAAAATATTACAATATGTTATTGTTGCAAAAAGAAACTCTTTGGGACCAAAATCATAAAAATACAAACATACTACAAAGGTTCAATAGCTTATGTTCACTTGTCCTCTTTTCCAATGAGACTTTGTTGATGTAATCAAGAATATTTAGGGGAGAATTTAGACAACCACTCCTAATATGACTTGATTGGGTAGCTATATGACATCATCTTTATGAACCTAGAATTATATAAATCAACTTCCCTTTTAAGAATCATGCATTTATCTTGAGTTGGTTGCTATATGAAGTTCCTTTTATCCAAAACTTCATTAAATTCCATAACTAAATATGTTTTTGTATCCACATCGAGAGTTCTCAATTGTTCTTTATTTATGGTGTTGAGAACCTTCACTATTTTAGCAACTATATGGGTTTTGTCTCCAAATTCCTATGAATCCTATAAACAACCTATTCCATATGGTAGAGAATTTCTTCCTCATATCTAATGGTCCTGATGGATCCCTACATCTCTCAAATATTGGTCACTATGCCTCCCCATAGAATTTTCCTAGCCTCAACCAAGGACTATGTTCCCACTAGTTTATTCTTTCAACCAATCTATTTATTTTTATAATATTTTCCTTTAAGTCCTAATTAGTGTGAATGGTTAAACTTCTTTTAGTTGGCTCCTCCCCGAGTTTATTTATCTCTGGATTCTTCAATGCGAGTATTTGTTTAAGGTTTTCAATTTCAATATCCTTAATACTCAAGGTTGACATTGTTTCAACAAGCTTCTCTGAACGATCATCCTTGGTCATTGATGGTGCTAAATAAGTTGTTACACAAACATGTTTTTACTTTTCCTTTGTTATAATTTCAATATTTTGTGCATAATTTTCAAGATGCTTAATATGTTCAAGTATCAAGGACAATAATTGTTCATTTTCTTTATTTCTAGCTTCTAATTCAGAAGTTTGAACGTGCTTAGTCGCCAGCATATTGAGCTTTCTTTTGAGTACTTGAATAATATTTTTTTCTAGATAAAGGCTATTCTATTAAATAAAAGGAAAAATATTTACAGAGAGGGTTTTAACCTCTGAGGGGGTAGCTACCTGCCCTCTATCAAAAGATTCTTGCCAATTTTCTGCTTTCTGGAAATTACAAAAGTAGTTTCTCTGTCTTTTAACTGTTACAAAAATTCCAAAATGCTACTGACATTTTCCTTGAGGAGTTCTTGCCAAAACATCTGAACAAATACCTTTTGATCATCATATAAAAACAGACACTTGGACATAGAACGACACCTGGACAGAGACATTCTTAGACAGACACTTGGGCATAGATTAAGCAAACAAACAGACACCTAGGCATAGTCCCAACAACAAGACGCCTGGACACAGACCTGAACAAAAATACTGAACATACTGATGCGTGCTGGAAGGCTTGACGAGCTCAGTCCTTCGGAGGCAAGCCAAATTCCTCGTCTGGAGTTAAATTTATCCATTCCACCATGACGTTATCCTTGACATCCGTTGCGCTTCTGCCTGGTGGGAGAACCAGATGTAGAATGTTGCTGAAACGCGCTGGCTGGCTGTCGATGACGGGCTCCTGAGCAGGCAGGGTCTGGTTCTCCAGTTCCTTTTGTTCTGGGTCATTAAGGACTGCCCCCGATGGGCTTCCTGGACTGTTGCTGGGCATCTGGGCACTCGAAGGATCCTTGGAAGGATTATCCGAGCTGATCTGCTCCTCTTCTTCTTCAACTATCACCGTCACTAATGCAGAAATGAGAGGCTTATTAAGTCAGCTTCTAAATTGGAAACGCACCGAGTGGAAGGAGCTGTTCAGGGATATGCCTGAACTATTTGAAGCAGGAGAGGAAGGCGCAACAGGGGCAATGGGCCAGAATTATCAGATGGCGGTGAGGGAGGCAGAACAGAGGATAATGGAGCGATATTGTGCGGAATAGAGCTGCCTCTGCTGCAAGAACCTCCCCTGGAACCAGTGTTGCTGCCTCGACGGGGAGTGCCTCTCAGATGCGACAATGTCAAAATAAGGAGCAGGCCGTATAGACACAGGTGAAAAGAGCGAGGAGGCCAATTGTATGCAGGCAGCACGCTACGACTAAGCCAGGTAGCCAACCGTAAACTTGACTGAAAAGATGAGGAATTGGTTGTGAATAGCCAAAGGGGAAATTGAGCAGGGGCATAGACAGGCTTGCGAGAAGCTCTCGCCCAACTGAAACCAGAGTCCGGATGAAGGGACCTAATTCGGACAGATTTCCGCGCTCTGAGCTGCTCTCTGGTGTGCTCTCTGCTGAGCCAAATTCGGCGCGATGGTATGCATAGTATGCCCTGTTCCATGTCCTTTAAACAATGTGCACAGAACTCCAAACCGGACCAACATTCCCCCTGCGCATTTACTCCTCTGTGCAATGCCATAACTCTTCTCCGCTGTCCACAATAACTGACGGCTATGAATGCCCGTCCCTCATATACTATGAGCTGCCTGGATCGGTTGGAGCCCTGGCCAGCTGTCGTCCTGGGCTGTCCAATCATTCTAACGTGACAGTAACACCCGCATCCGGGTTTGAGTACTTGAATATTAGTGTCCCTCGAAGTAATCAAAGTCTATATAGCAAAGGAGACATTTGGATTTTCTCCTAGTCTAATAATACTCTACTCTATGTCTTCAATCCTCATATGTTTAGTTCTTGTTGCAATATTTTCTTGTTTTCACTGATTAGTAACCTTTGTGAGCATTGTTTCTAACTTTGAGGCATTTAAAGTAATATGTTCTAAGCTTTTGCAGATCATTTCTATAGTCTATCTATGTAAGTAAATATGGTCCACCAGATGAATTTTCTTCAAATCAATAAAAAAATTGTTGCCTTGTAATTCTCTAGAATATTTATATTTTCATATTTTGGTTATAAAAATGCCATATTAAATTTTCCCTTTTCATAATCCAAGGCCGAGAGTAACTTTATTTGTGAAGAACCTAAACATTTCTTCCATGATTTTGTATGTGAATCTTATTTCATCTTCATATTTTTGTCTTTAATTTCCAAAAATCGAGAATAACTCTTTTCTTTCTTGCATGTTGAGGGATATATGCCAAAAGATGGTGGTTCTTGAACCACAATAGTTTTTAGCAAGAGCTCCCATCGAAATTTTGGCTCGGGTGATGTTGCTTCCTCTATGTTTGGAATTGAAATTAGTCCCTCCTCCTCTTCGAATCTTGGCCTTTTTTATAACCTCTACTCTCTATAATTTTTCCCCAAGACTTAACATGAATATTTTGTTTACTCAAATCCTCTCTTGAGCTCCTTTTCCCTATGTTATGATGTATCCAAAATGATTTGTTGTGAAGTTTGGCCTACTTCCTAGATGATTTGTGTGGTTTAAACTAGATCCTTCTCCCAAATATCTTTGTTTGTAATCTATTCAATTTATAGTTTGGGGATATATTTATATGAGGTTGATCCTTTATTTACTCTCCTCTCTAATATGATCTTGTGAGGATAATATTTTCAAACTTATCCTTCAGGAAATTTAATTTGTTTAAACGTCTCCTCAACATCTTGTAATGTTGCTCCTATGTTCATTAAGAAAGTTCCAACCTCTTTCTTCAGTTTGAAAAAGGTTGGGTGCTTTTTAGACAAAAAATGAATATGATCTGAATTGAGGCTTTATCTAATATATTCTAATGAAAATATCCTCGTAGGAAAGAAAACTAGAATCCTATAAGGAGGTGATTCAAAACCATAGATTCTTATCTCTATAAATTCTCTAAACAAATATCAATCTCCTGCTTTGGTAGCTAGGTTGAGTTGTACAACCTTTTTTATTTCTAGAAGCATTAGAGGAGGAAGCTCACTAAATAATAAACCATATGCAACTTACAAGAATTAATTGACAAAGTCTACAAATCCATAATCCTGGAAATGCTTCCCCACCATCAGCGTCTAATGAATTACAGAGATGTGATTTCCACTCTTATCTTGAATATGCAAATGAAGACCTGGAAATTTATCTACATGAAAATATAGAAAAAAATATACAGGGAATGATTGGTACCTAACAGAATTAGCGAGATTATTATGGGCTACATTGATAAAATCAACCAAATACTGACCAAAGTGAAACCTAATGAAATACTTTTTGGCTAATGAAAGGGGAAGTTAAGAACCTTAAGACGATATCTTTTATAGTCTGGTGATAATCATATCGTAATTGATAGCAAACCATTGATATAATATTTCTTGAAATTTCAGGGAATATGTTTGAGGGATAGGGGTGGGGGGGGCGAGCACTTTCTAATAACTGAGAATTCAAAGGCAAGAAAGACTCTAGAACAATGGATTTACCTTCAAGGGTTGACTCATTATAATACTTACTGGGAAGTCTCCATCCAAAGGTTGGGTTTGATTTGGCATATGTTGTAATCTAGGGGAAATTGAGCATTGTTACCAGTTGTACATACAACATCCAATAACATAACAAGCATAAGTAAAGATACAGAGATACCGTAATGGAGAACCAGTGAAATCACTCTGATATATTATCTCTTACTAGCCAAATCAGAACTAATACATTGATATACAAACAAATATATATAGACTGTCAGGATAGTTACACCAGTCTAACTGTTTGACCAGATGCCATAACCAATATGACATTAGTTAACTGTTGTTAAAATTTATGTCTATTGACTCGACTTGATATATTCGAACAAGATGACTAGCTCCTCCAACATCTCCCCCAACCTCAAAGTCTTCTTCATCCCAAAGAAGGGGATATTTGGAGTGATACAAAAAGACTTAAATAATTTTGATATAGCAAAGAATTATACAATTCATGTCGTTGGCTCTTTTAGAGAATTTTTTTTAATACAAAATAGATTACAATAAAAGTAAATCAAGGTAAGAGAGGTGGTATTTCTTTGACATGTACTTCTGTGGGCTCCATTGGAACTTCTTCGGCTGGATTTGTCAACTAATTTACTACTTGGTCAACTTCAACTTCATGTCATATTTGTTCTTTACTAATTTTCTGATGGTAGAGTGCATGGAGTCAGTATTCTTCTAATTTATGTAGTTGTCCGCGTCGTTCCATTTGCAATTTTGTATTGTATTTTAGTATATTTGATACACTTTGTGCATTTTCCGAACAATGAAAAGGTATGATTGCTTCTTGTCCATAAACAAGTTTAAACAGTGTCGATCATGTCAAATACTTATATGTTGTGTAGTATTCTCATAATATGGCTAGAGATTTGTCGTCTCAGTCATCTCTGTCTATATTGCAAATATTTGTTAATCATATATGTAGTGCTTTGTTGAAATATTCGATAGCTCTATTTGCTTGTGGGTGATAAGCGGTAGTCTTCCTATGTTCAAGCATAAAGTTATTATTTAATACTTGAATCATACCATTAAAAAATGTGCCCTCTATCACTAATAAGAATCATAGGGAAGCTCAATCGTGTTATTATATTTTCGTATATGAACTTCGTTGCGACTTCCTTGGTACATGAACCGACTAGTTCCACTTATACCTATTTCGTTAAGTATTCGACTATTGTTATTATATAATTTACTCCTGTTTTTTTTACTCTTTTGGGAAATGGGTTGATGAAGTCGATCTCCCAAATCTCAAAAGGTAGTGATGGAACAATTTAATGTAGTGGAATTTGATGTTTCGGCAGTGGTCGTCCAAGTCTTTGGTATATATCACTTCTTTACACAATGTTGGCAGTATCGAAATAGTGTTGGCCACCATAATCTCTCTTACAATAATTTTTGTGCAGTTGTTTTATCCTAAAAAATGACCTCCGACTCCCCCTCTATGTGCTTCATCGATGACTTATTCTCTTTCATTTTCTAAGATACATCTGCAAAGCACCTCATCGATACCAAGCTTATATAGTTTTCCATTTAGAAATGTAAATGGTGTTACTTTGATTTCAAGTGTCTTCTTCTTATTTTCATATAGTCCTTCAGGTGCTTTACCAGTATGCAAAAATTATGAGCTCTGAAGGGACTACTTCAACTCTGAGTAAGTGAACATCTGGGAGACCTTCATCAATCTCAGTCGGTTCCTCTCTAGATTCTTATCAGGATAAGTGATCAAGGACAACATTGCGCTTTCCTGGTTGAACAATGAATTCAAATTCAAATTCTTGAAATAGTAATAGCCATCGACAAATGTGCCCTTGATGAACCCGTTTTTTTACAATATATTTTAGTACTTGAAGATCTATGTAGAATATGAATGGGTTCACTAGAAGGTAGTGCATAAACTTCTGTAAGGAAAAAATCATTGCTAGGGCTTCTTGTTCTATCATTGAATAGTTTCTTTTAGCTTTATTTAGTTTCTCACTAGCATAAGAATTCAGATGATCTATCAATTCATTTTCTGGCTATGTAATACATACTCCAACTGCTACATTCAATGTGTTGGCATGTACATGAAATTGTTTTGACTAGTCGGGGAACTTAAGGATGGGATCTTCAACTAGCTTCTTCTTTAGTAGTTGAAATTACTCATCACACTTATTAGACTAAATAAATGGAAAATATCTCTTTAAAAGCTCATCTATTGGAAATGTAATGTCAGATTAATGCCTAATGAATTGTCTGTAGTACCCAGTATGTCCCAGAAATATTTTGATTTGTTTCTAATTGATAAGGGGCTTCAAATATAAAATTACCTTAATCTTTTCCCTGTTGACTTTAATTCCATCCTTCGAGACTACATGGCCCAACAATATTTGAATTGGTGTTGCAAAGATGCACTTTTTAATGTTCAAAGCTAAACAAATCTATCAGAACCTTTCAATCATTAATATTAACCATTGGATGTGGTCTTTCAGTAGTGTGTAGACTATCTAGTTGTCAAAATATACTCTTGAAAATATTTGACGATAATTCTTGAGAATATTGTTGGTGCGTTTTTCAATCTGAAAGGCATTACTCTGTAGGTGAAAGAACCAAATTCAGTAACAAACATTGTTTTTTTTTTTGTCTATCTTATTCGATAATAGGTACTTGATTGTACCCTGAGACACCATCTATGAATGAGTAGCATTTATGCCCTGTGACTTCAATTATAATCTCATCAGTGAATGGGGTAGGAAATGGATCAATAACTGTTAATTTGTTTAGCACATGATAGTCGACACAAATACATAATCTAATTGGGTTGTTCTTTTTAGGCTGCACGACCATGGGACTTTCCCATTCTAATGTTTCTATTGGATAGATGATTCCTACAAAAAGCATCCCCTTTATTTCTTTTTGAAAGATAGGTTTATACTTGTGCGCAAGATTATATGGTTTCTTTTTTATCGGCTTTGCACCCTGAATGAGGTTAATTTTCATTTCTCCCATTTCCTTGACAAGTCCTTTTAGATATTTGTAATCGTGGGTGAATACATCCTAATACCCTTTAAGAAAATTGACAAATTTTGGAATTTGTTTGTCCAATCAATAATAACCAAGTCAGTCAATTTTTGGTTGGTCATCATTTGATATGTCAACTTCACATATTTTTATTTATGCATCCATCTAGTCGGGTGCTTTTGTTTCATCAAGTGGCTACTCCTTGACTTTTTTTTCTTGATATGTTGATGGAAAATCTAATTTGTCTCGTTTCCCACTTTCTTGTTTGTAGACTTTGTATATTAATTGTATTCTTTTATGGTTTTATGGGTGATTCTTCTTCAAGCCAAAACTCTAATCAATGATAAGTGTTTCTTCCATTTCTATGTGGTTGGCAATTTTCTGAGTTGAGGTGCATGACACATAATTGCATATCGATGAAGTACCAATTGGTGGTTTCTAATTTTCAGTTGTTTTTTCTTTTATGAATCCTTTGATTTATGAATTGTGTCATTTAACTCTGGTTCCTTTGGTTTAAATTCAAAGTCTTTGATGAAATTTTCTCTTCTCATTCCACTGCAACGATTATCCTCACACTTCTTCTATTTTATACCGTTATTCGACAAGTCGTCTAGGCTGTTTTGGAACATATGAGGCCAAAACCGTTCATCTCTATACCTGATCCTTTTCCATTCTGACTTGCAATTTTGAATGTGAAAAGAAGGGTCCTCTCTAACACTAAAAATGGTTATATTTGTTTGTGCGAAAAGATTTTTTCCTCCAAAATGTTCAATGAAATATGTTGTTGCGGTTGTCCATGTTTTAAGACGAGATGAGAGGGTATCCCACCATATCGCTGCTTGACCCATGAAAGTTTGTACTAAGCTTTTCATTCTTCCATGTTCACCGATAAACTTTTTTACTTGTTATACATGGTTAACAGGTGATGATCATTATTTAAATTGAATGGTGTTTCTAGAATCACATGTTAAGTCTGTTGGAAATAGAGATGGTGCTTCCTAAAAAAAAAATCTTTTAGAATGGGTACAACTTTAATGGAGTAGGACAGTCAGATCTTTGACATCGAAATGAATTCTATTGACCAACATTCTTTAGGTATAGATTCATAATTCTCAACTTGTCATTCATAGAGCTCTGTGTCAAAGTGTTTTCCAATGGAGAGTGGTGAACTTGTCAAGGTTTCACCAAAATCATTTGGTTCAACATTTTCACGGTCTTCATGCAGTACCTGGTAGATTCTTCTTGTTTCAGTTTCTTTGTCACAGGTGTCGACCCAAGGTAGCTTGATTCTATCTTTATCCAAAGATATTTTTGCTTTGATTTTTCATCCCCAAGTTTGGCCAACTAAAGTAGGGTATGCATGTATTCCATCGACTAGGTCGATGACTTCAAAATCAACCATCGTTGGGATTCCCATGATTGAACTTTGCACTTGCCTTAGTGTCTCGATAGGTTTGATAAATCTGTTGTTTAAAATTTAAGGTAGTTGGTCGTCCTATATAGATGTGGTTGTTCCATTCTGATCCATATTTCCCGTGGAAGGATATTTACTTGTGAACAAAAATCAATAACAACGTGTTTAGCCATGTACCCATTTGTTTCTAAATTGACTCGTGGGTCATGATATTCCATTTTTTTCCCATGAGAAAGTTGTCGAACATTTTTTCATTTTTCTTTGTTTTCATTACAATTTTTCATCACATTTAAGAGTTCTACCAAGTGACCAATGAAATTCTCTTCTTTTAAGAGTTCCAATAATGATTCCAGAATGATATCCTTAGACAATCTTTGTTGATGGGTTTCCTTCATAAAGAATTCCAATTCTTTTGACATTCTGTCATTCTATTCTTCCATGTCTCGATATTTGTTCGTGTTTTTTATCAGCTTAATAAATTGACAATGTTGAGTGATGAAATGTGTCTTTTTAACCCCTATTTACCCTACATTAATTATCAATCCAGGTACGATTTTTTATCTCAAGAGTGTACTTAGTCTAATGCGGTCACTTGATTCAAGAGTAATGTTTTCTAGTTTTCAATATAGTGCTAAATACAAGAGTAAACGGATGCTCGGAATAGAATCTACTTGTAATTAAAAGAAACCTTAATGCTCTGAAACTGAAATCATTCATTCAGAAAAATATAGCAATTTATCAGTCAAGGATTCAGTAGTGATAACTCTTTCCTATGTCAACTAATACAAATGAAATCAATCATAAACAAGACCTCGAATTTGAGAACTTAGACAACGATATTCAATGTTCTTTACAGTTGTAGATCTTTCAATCCACACTAAAGCAAATAATAACAATTCGATTGGAAATGCTTACTAAAACACACTTGTTGCACTATCAATTAAAAGGTGAAAGCAAATCCTTGCAGAAAAGGAACGACAACTAAGTCTGTTGAAAAGATTGAACAACAAATCTTAATCTACAGAAATGAATCAAACAACACTCTTTACCAAAATGAACCGAACAATAATCTTTAACTGAAATGAACTGAACAACAATCTTCGGATAATAAAGGAATAGCAAATCTCATTAAGTGTAAACACACAACGACTATAAAGTAATAGAATTAGTAATCTTATTCTGGCAGAGTGAACATTAATCATAGGTATAAAGGAATGACAATCGTGATTATAATTGAACAAAAATTAAATGAACAACAGTTGCAGTTGTGAGTGAACAACAGAATCTAGACTAGATAGCGTAGTATTTTTCAAAAGGAACAACATGACAGTATCTTTCAAAAGGAACAACATGACATTGAGTTATGAATAACAATCGTGTTATTAACACAGTCTAATTATGATCTTGGTGTAATAGAGTAATTCAACGATATGTTGAGAAACAGAAGATTACCAAATAAATCGAATTAAGGAAATGCAAAGGAAATCAAACCATACACGACTATAATTGTAAAATAGTGATAGAAGAAGCAAGTGGATCCACCAGGGCCGAGCCCTTAGCCACTAGGGAAGCATTGCTATGTTTACTCCAGGATCAGATAATGGAACAACAACTGAGCTATATATTAATCATATATGGAAGAGTTACATCTATCGCTACTCAAAGAGAGTCAATGATCAAAGTTTAAATTACAACAATAATTCTGAAAAATTAATCCTCCTTTTGTCTTACAATCGCTGCCCCATTTATGATGGGCAGGCGGATAAATCAAGGTTATAGATAACTTTTAAAGTAGTGAACTCTCAAGATCAAAATATCTCGAGGGCTTCACTTAATCTTCCATCTTCAGTTGTCTTCTTGTCCTCTTACGCAACCACTCTATTTTCTCCGTCTTTTCTCGAGTTGCACGCTCCAGTATCGTTCTTCTTGTCTGGACACAGTTTCCTAATGGAGGAAAAACAGTTTCCTTGCTTTGTCTTTACCTTACGAATAGTGATTTTCTATTCCCTTCACTTTTTGTATAGAAAAATACAATAATTAGTTATTTTGTATTAATCAAAAATCTCCTTAATTCTATCATAATTCTTTAACATATTACCATTTTAGAATGTAAAGGAGTTATGATCCAAAGGAAAAGATAAAGAAATAAATGGAAAATGCATACCTTTTCCATTGCTCAACACACCCCCCTACTTACTCTTTTTCATGTCCTCATGAAAACCATGTAATTTACATGTGAGGCAGTTAGGGAATAGGTTGGAGAGGGATTTTCATGAAGTGGTATAAAACCATGATTTGCAGCTAAAACTTCAAAAATGGCTCCTATCTGCCCCTCAGGCAATTCGTATATAGCCTTATATCTTGCTGCAGGATACCAGATAATGGGGCTTCGAAATATACAATGTAGCCAAAGTGGACCTTCTCTCAAGATGAGCTTACTATAGGTAACCAGGCGATCGACAGATAATTTAAATTTTTTATAATTGAAGGGTTCTTTGTCCTGCATATTTCGATTAGAAGTCTTCCATCGGAGTTTAGTTGTTGTTATGGCAGGGTCTTTGATGGATAGGAAGTATTTTGCCCCTTGTTGGACAACTACTTTATGAATGGGTTCCCATGTCTAGATCACACCCTTCTTTCTCATTAAGCTTCTATGCTTATCCCACAACTGTAATGGGTTTTTCGGTTCACCCCTTACCCAAAGGTCTTACCTGTTTTCTTGTTTTTGAAAGGTGTTATGGGCCTTGAGCCATTTTAGCTGGTTAACATCAAACAAAATGAATGCTTGAAACTGGATATCACCCACAAAAGGACTAGGATTCTTTTCCATTTCCTCCTCCAACACAAAATTATAGAAATCATTGGACTTTCACTCCATAATGTTTACAACAGTTTATGAAATCATCAATAGTTTTTAACTCTATAGGTACCCCTGCCTGGACAGCCTTAATTTTTAACTGTAAATACCTTTCTAACAAAAACAAAGCATAATTTTTGGTAGGTTCCCTACAGGCTAGAACATCAGTATATAGAGAACAAAGGGTATCCATTCGACTTATGACTGAGTTTAGCTTATTTGTTACCTTTTCAACTTTTTCCTCTGCCTTCCAACATTTATCAAAGGCCTCACTCTCTGATGCATTGATATTCTTAAATTACTGTTGTAACTTTTGGTATTTCTCCAGAGGAACGATCTCTTTTGTGAGTTTTCCTATCGTCTGCTAAGCCTGTGCTAGATCCTCTTGGAGTTTCACTATCCTACGATCATTGACCGTCGAAATACTTTTGGGTTGAAGATCTACCTGGATCTTCTTATTGTGACATCTGGTTCCTACAGTCTGTGTCCCTTTTGTCTGGTCAGTCGTGACACTAGAGGATAGTGCCTCTGTTTGGACATCCTTATTACAGACTAGTGTATCTTCTGTTTGGGTTGTTGTGTTTGTAACAACCACATGTTGTTCCTAGCTGTCTTGAATGGATATGGGCTCCATTTGAGTCCCTGTGACCTTTATTTTATGGGTTTCCATTCGAGTGGCTGCATTTCTTATTCTTGTGGTTATTTTTGTGATTTTCCCCATTTTTAGGGCCCTTATCTACGGTTTGAGTTGTTTTATTACATTCAGTAGCCTTTGTTGTTCCTTTCACAGCCTCTTGATTTCATTCATCTTCTTCTTTGAAGGAAGAACTGTTTCTTTTCTTGGACCTGGGCTTTGTTCTTTAGGGATTGTACCTCGCCTTGGCTTATTTCCATATTTTCTGTTTGGAACACTTCTTCAATGTTCTCATCCTCCTGATTAGGTTTCTCAGGGGAGGTAACCCTATTTTTAGTTCTTCATTATTCATCTCCTCAGATGCACTCTTGTTGTGAGCAGAGTGTTCCAGTGATTGCCCTTCTTCTTCTTCCTCATCATTCATCTCCTCGGATGCACTCTCACTGTGAGCAGAGTGTTCCTGTGATTGTGCTGCCTCAATATTGAGGTTGAGCAGGCTTTGTGGTTGAATATACTCACCCATTTTGGCCAAAATCTGGGCCAATTCATCTTCCTACAATGGACTTTGTAGTGGACTTGCACTAGAGCGCTCTGTTTCTTCCTCCAAATTCTTCTTCCAATTCTTCTTCCCATTCTTCTTCCACATTTTCCCCTCCTTTGAGTTGTGGAGGTTACTCATCCTTGGATTCCAGTATTTCTAAGGGTTGGCTACTGTTATCTTGGAGATTTCCCAACATTCCCCTGCTTTTCCTCGATCTAAGGGATTGTCTGCGTTTCTGCAGTCTAGTTAATGTGCTGGTGATTCTTTTTCTTTTCGAGGTTGGTAAGGCCAATCCCCCGTCTATTGAAAATACCAATTCTTCCCAACTAGACTACTGTTGAGCAAGACTATGATTGACTATTAATCAAAGTAAACCATGATGACTTACTACCATTTCTATTTGACGTGATTTCCTTATACTCTGAGCAACATCATGCAATAAAGAAATTAAATATGCAGGCAAATTTACAACACATTTTTGTCTTAATACTACTAATAATTTGAGATGGCGTGGTCTTACCACATCCTTTGTCCCATCGCATGTGATGTAGCTTTTCACTATTCTAGCTAATTATGCCCATGGTTCTCCCAGGGTTGTAGGCATAACTCCTTTTCCTTTGATGGTAAGGTTATGTCCTTCATCCCAGAAGATGGCTATGGCGTCTTGAAGTATTACTTTTTTCTTAGTCCATACTGGTCCGACTACTGGTAGTCCAGATATTTTGGCAATTACTACCTCTATTACCGTTATTCGCCTTCCCCTCACCATGGAATAATCTTCCTGCAAATTTTGCAGAAATTCAATGGCCACAGTTTCATGGGACTGTTGTAGCCGTGTAAGGTAATTGATCCATCCAGCTCTTTCCAGAATTGCTCGTGCAACATCGGAAATTATCAGCACTTGTGGTTTGCTATGTATTTCTCTACCTCCCATTTTGTTCAAGCTTAACGCACTATTAATTTTTATAGAGCAAAAACAAAGACAGAAATGACAATGGAACGACAAGTTGTGCATATTGGAAAATTTCAATATCATTAAATTTGTTATTTTTGAGATCTGATGGAGTCGTAGTACCTCCAAATAAGGAATTGACACGTCTGCCAGTGTATTTTGGAGATCAACCGTGCCCCCTGAAATGTTATAGGTCATCCTCGACCAGCAAATGGAGGAGCGGCTTACTGAATGTCAACGTACAGAAAAAAAGGAATGGCGTATATATTCATGGCAGGATTGCAAAAGTAGCGAATTACTGAATTCGAGGCTTATGATGAAAATCACAAATAGATATAGAAATGCTATGAAATGATGTGAAAAATAGGGGAGAGGACAACTGATGTAAGTAAAAATGCTTATGCGGTTATTATTCACTTTAACCATTATGATTGATTTATAACTGATATTTCATGTGTAAGAGGTTCGAAAGGGTTATATCAAGATAAAGATAGAAGAAAAGGGTTTATAATGACCATTGGTGTATGAAAAGTATGACTTCAAAACCATCAGTAGAGCTCTGTTGCCCACAGGTGTTCATAACCTTGACAAAGTTGCTTGTTTCACCCTTAGAACCATAATCCTTTATGTATGCCTAGGAAAGTGTTGTGTGATGTTAGAATGGAGGCCATTGTGCTGGCTTGGTAACCAAATGAATCACAATTCCATTCACCAAGAAGGAGTGAAAGGTGGGCAGACTGGCTTGTGATGAGACCTCCTGTTCCAAGGAATTTTTTATTTTTCTAATATGCCTCTTGGATCATATCCTTGGTGTGGTGGCCATAGTGGGAATGCCACTTCATTGCTTCCTTATGATCATGGTAGGCTGGCTCTTGATGAGACCCCCTATGTAGAAATTTCACCTGTAGATCAAACCGGTAATGCAATGTACTAAAGCAAAACACATGATCTACTTCTACAAAACATTAAGCAGAAGCAAAATCGATTTCATGAGCAACATCAACCATAAACACATATAGCTAATCAAGAGAAATAATCACACATAACATAGATATATCACTGGGGAAAGCACCAACATAAAACCCAACACTGTATTATCAATCAAGTGGAAATCCTCTTTTGTTTACAAAAAATATCAGCTCAAAAGCTATCTTGTACTTCCTGCAATCAAAAGATGAAGATGATAGACTCACTATGCCTCAATATGTAGGCAACCATCCATCAATTCCCTATTTCCTTGTACAATTTTGATTGGGTTCCAATTCATAACATATGAGCATTGGGCCCAAATCATACTTGCTGTCAATCATAGGTCCAACTACGCAATCCTTGAGGACACTAGTTCCTCATGCATGCAAGGAATATTCCATGGGAAGATCCAAGCATCTAATAGTACAATGTCCCTCATCTGATCTCAACTGGGTCTTTGACAGAACTGACATGCAATAGTTATCCATGAGTGAATCCTTAGTTATCTAAAATAATAGTTGTCACATGCATGCAAGCATTAACAAACTATATTTTATTATTTTAACAACTTGTTAAAATAATCTAACTGGACTTGACTAGTTAGAACTAAGTCAACTCATTCTCTCATTATAGAACTCATACTTATTCCCTCAATCAGTGGAGGAAATTAAGGATAAATTCCTCAATCAGTGGGACAACTCATGTGCATGCTCACAAAGACTTCAAATTCGAATTTCCTTAACTAATAAACTCAAGTGAATTAATTAATTAATATTTCCAACTGCTGTTAAGACCAAGATTAATTTTACTTCCTATAGATAGACTAGGGACTACTATAAATAGGAAGGGACCCAGAAATGATATTTTTATAACTTTCTATTTTTAGTAGTTCCACCTCTCACCCAAGGTGGTCAATGACCTCACTGGCCAAACTTCTATTTTTAGACATGTTATTTTTAGACATTCTATTTTTAGCACATTCTAAATTTAGCATTGCTTGTTGCCCACTTTTCAACACTCCCTCTCAACAAGAAAGGGATTATCAGAAACCCCGATCCTGGAACTCAAATTTTCCCTTTGACAATGCCTTTATCAAAATATCCACATCCTGCTCCTCGGTTGAAACGTAGTGCAACGTCATGATCCTCTTGACCACACAATCCTGTAGATGAAGATAGTGGATATCTATATGCTTGACCTATCATGAAACACTGGATTCTCAAATATTTTAATGCAACTCTGATTATCACAATATATCACCGTAGGATCCATCATCTGACCAAACAATCCCATTAGAATCTTCCGCATCCAGATGGCCTCACATGTAGCCTGACTAGTTACCATGTACTCTGCCTCTGTTGTGCTAAGTGCAACTGATCTTTGTTTCCGTCTAGACCAAGAAACTACAGCTGACCCAAGGTTGAAGATCCCTCCAGAAGTTCTCTTCGTGTCTGATGGACTGCCTACCCAATCTGCCTTTGTGAAGCCTTAGAGCTTCACTCCCTCTGTCCGCCTGTACCATAATCCATACTGTGTAGTGTCTTTGAGATATCTTAGCACATGTTTTGTTGCCTTCCAAAATAACTTGGTTGGCTGAAACATAGTTTGACTCAACTAGTTCACTGCGAAGCACAAATCTAGTCACGTGTTCACCAAATACATGAGTGAACCCACAAGCTGCCTGTAAACTGTAGCAGCTACTACCTCACCATAAGTAGCATCCTCCTTCCTCCAGTTACCCGCTAGAGGAGTCTCCATGGGCTTGCACATCTCCATATGGAAGTGCCTCAGTATCTCATTGGCATACTTGCCCTGAGATACAAATAATTCCCCATCTCTCTGCCACACATTCATGCCTAGGAAGCAGTCCATGAGGCCCATGTCCTTCATCTCAAACTCTCTTGCAAGATCTTCCTTGCAAGACTTGATCAACTGATCATCACCTATCAAAATTAGATCATCGACATAAAGTAAAATAATCAATAGCTTACCATCTACAATGATGTGGTAGAGGTTCGCATCCGCTTCACTCTTGGTAAAGCCCAACCTGGTGAAATAGCCATCGATCCTAGTATACCAAGCACGGGGTGCTTGCTTCAAACCATACAATGCTCACTTGAGCTGACACACATGTGACTCATGATCGAAGGTCTCAAATCCCTCTGGCTGCTCTATGTATACCTCTTTCTCAATCTCCCCATTGAGGAATGTTGTCTTCACATCCATCTGATGGATCTGTCAACCCCTCTTTGTTGATACTACTAGAATTGATCTGATCAATGAGTACCTTGCAACAGGAGCAAAGGTGTCATCATAGTCAATCCCCTCAATCTGTGAGAAACCACGGGAAACAAACCTTTCCTTGTGTTTCTCAATACTACCATCAACTGCCTGTTTTACCTTGTAAATTCGTCGGGAAGTAACCACTGACTTGTCCCTCGGTCTAGGAACAACATCCCATACACTGTGTAACATGATAGAATCATACTCTACCATCGCGTCCACCCAAACTGGTTGCTATACTGCCTCCTCAAAAGAAGAAGGCTTGGTCACTACACACTCCCCAACCAGGGCCATGTAGCCAGTGTATCTATCGGGAGATATCCTCTGTCTGCGCTGAGAGGATGGTTGCCCACATTCTCTCTCACATCCTGCATCAATCTGTTAGCTTCCCGTGAGTGTTTCCGCCCCTCTCTCGAAGACTCGCCAGTAGTGGTGATCTCCACAATAGGAATCTCTGCATGTGGCTGCTCCACATCATCAAGAGGCTCCTCCTCCTTAGGAGCTAATAGTTCCTCATCGTCACCATGCAACTTGAGCTCCCTCTCAAGTGATGCTCTCATGGCTTGTTGCTCATCGAACTTTAGATCCCTACACACTACGGTCCTCTAACTGGCAGGCAGAAACACACGATAGTTGTGAGGTGTATCAGTGTACCCCACAAGTATTCCCAACTCATTTGTTGGGTCTATCTTCTTCCGAGCATCTTTGGTCACATGAAAGAAGACTGGTGATCCAAAGATGCGGAAGTGACTCACATCTGGTCTCTTCCCTAAAAAAGCCTCCATAGGTGTCTTCATCCCCAAAATACGATGGGGACTTCTGTTCTGAAGATATACTATTGTATTTCATGCCTCAACCCACAGATGAAGTGGTAGGCCTTGGTCATGCAACATCTATCAAGTTGCGCCCACAATAGATCTGTTCTTCCTTTCAACCACCCCATTCTATTGTGGTTTATGAGGTGTCGTGAGTTCCCGTTTAATTCCTCCTGAAGCACATAATTCCTTAAACTGCTAGGAAATATACTCTCCACCATTATCACTTCACAAAGCCTTTATTTTCATCCCTGATTATTTCTCTGCCAATGTTTTTAACTCACAAAACTTCAAGAAGGTTTGATCCTTCTTTTGCATGAAGTAGATCCAACATCTACGAGAAAAATCATCAACAAAAATAACATAATAACTTTGCTTTCTGATGGAGGCTGTAGAGAAGGGCCCGCATGCATCTGAATGAATGAACTCCAGAACTGCTCCTACTCTACCATCCCGATCATGAAAATAAGATTTTGCATACTTACCCAAAGTGCAACCTTTGCATGTGCTCACTTGCTCCAGCTTGCACTTGGGTAATCCGGTAGAAATTTGTTGCATGATCTTCAAGGCCCCATGATGCAAGTGACCCAGTCTCCTATGCCATAACTTGCCAATATCTTTTCCATGCATCACCTCTGCTTTGGAACTCAAAGCAACACAATCTTCTACCTGTAACTTATAGAGATTCTTAACTTGAATCCCTATCTATTTGGTCTGTCCAGTGCCGATATGCCTTAGGAAAACCTTTCCCAAACTAAAGACTACATCATAACCTTTATCCTCAAGCATAGTAATAGACACAAGATTCTTTTTCAGCCCTGGTACATACATAACATTATAAAGAGAGAAGGGAGAACCATGATCCCTCTGAAACACAATTGTACCTTCACCTGAGACACGGTACTTTTCGTCATCGCCCATCTCGATCCGTATCTGGAGATCCTTCTCCTCCAAAGTGCTAAAAATAGTATTGTCACCTGACATGTGGAAAGAAGCTCCACTATCCAAGTACCAAACACATCCCATAATGGATGAAACCATGCATGCAATAAGTGAGAAATCCATCTCAAATTGTGAAGCTAGAGCATCACCATCAGAGTCCTTGGAGGAACCTTTCTTGGACTTCTTCCTCTTTGGGCAACTAGTAGCATAGTGGCTCAACTCATGACAATGAAAGCATCTCACCTTTGACTTGTCAAACTTCTTCCCTCCTTGAGAAGACTTGGATTGGGATGCCTTCCCTTTCCCTTTCTTAGCTTTAGATGCTAAAGCCAAGTTCTCTTCATCATCATTCTTTGATGAAGAAGCTCCATCTCTGGTGTTCCATCTAATCTCCTCCTGCATCAAATCCGACCACAGTTGTTCCCAATCTGGCAATTTTTCCCTTCCATCCATTGAGTCCTCGTAGCTATGCCAGCTCTTAGGAAGGCTAAGGAGTGCTAGACTCACCATATCATCATCAGCGGTAGTGATCCCTACACTTGCAAGCTCATCTCTACAGTTGGTGAGCTTGTTCAGGAATGTAGTGATCATATCACTCTTCTCACACTTGATCTTTCGAAGCTTGTCCTTTAGTGCCAGCTTTCTTTGATCACTGCTATTCTGATATAAATCTTTCAATGTTTTCCACATAGCAAATGGAGTCTCCTTCCCATGGAGGCTCGAGACTATGTGATCTCGAACTCCCTCTAGGATGATTCTCCTAGCTCTAGCCATGTTCTTCTTCCAGTCTGCACCTTGAGTAGCATCAATAGGCTTGGGGACATCTTGATCAATGAAGTCCTTAATGCCATTATCTTCCAATACCGCCTCCTTGTGATCCTTCCAAGCTATGTAGTTTGAGTTGCCATCAAGGGCATACTCAAGCCTCAACCCAGTGAAGGCCATCTGGATGAAATCTAAACTGTGATGAGAACTAGATATCTATATCCCGAATAATAAACCTTGACTTTCTTTCTCTTGCTTGTATATTGTTCCTTGCTTGATTAACTGTGCTCTGATACCATGTAGAAATTTCACCTGTAGATCAAATTGGTAATGCAATGTACTAAAGCAAAACACATGATCTACTTCTACAAAACATTAAGCAGAAGCAAAATCAATTTCATGAGAAACATCAACCATAAACACATATAGCTGATCAAGAGAAATAATCACACATAACACAAATATATCATTGGGGAAAGCACAACATAAAACCCCCAGCACTGTACTATCAATCAAGTGGAAATCCTCTTATGTTTACAAAAAATATCAGCTCAAAAGCTATCTTGTACTTCCTGCAATCAAAAGATGAAGATGATAGACTCATTATGCCTCAATATGTAGGCAACCATCCATCAATTCCCTATTTCCTTGTACAATTTTGATTGGGTTCCAATTCATAACATATGAGCATTGGGCCCAAATCATACTTGCTGTCAATCATAGGTCCAACTACGCAATCCTTGAGGACACTATTTCCTCATGCATGCAAGGAATATTCCATGGGAATATCCAAGCATCTGATAGTACATTGTCCCTCATTTGATCTCAACTGGGTCTCTGAAAAAACTGACATGCAACAGTTATCCATGAGTGAATCCCCAGTTATCTAAAATAATAGTTGTCACATGCATGCAAGCATTAACAAACTATATTTTATTATTTTAATAACTTGTTAAAATAATCTAACTGGACTTGACTAGTTAGAACTAAGTCAACTGATTCTCTCATTATAGAACTCATACTTATTCCCTCCATCAGTGGGACAACTCATGTGCATGCTCCACAAAGCTTTCAAATTCAAATTTTCTTACCTAATTTACTCAACTGAATTAATTATTTAATATTTCCAACTGCTGTTAAGACCAAGATTAATTTTACTTCCTATAGATAGACTAGGGACTGCTATAAATAGGAAGGGACCCAAAAATGCTATTTTTAGAACTTTCTATTTTTAGCAGTTTCACCTCTCAACCAAGGTGGCCAATGACCTCAATGGCCAAACTTCTATTTTTAGACATTTTATTTTTAGTACATTCTAAATTTAGCATTTCTTGTTGCCCACTTTTCAACACCCTATCCTTCATCTGATAAATCATGTTAGTAATCATATAGATATATATTTTTCTCTCTTTTTTCTTTTCTTTTCTTTTATATAGCACTTTCTTGTTTATATACAGAGGATGGCTCAACACTCCTTAAGAGTAGGGATGGTGGAAGAAGTCTGAACATCTAAATAGAGGAAAAATATGCCCTTATTCTTATTCAATAATAATGATCAAAGAGAATAATGAAGATTAAGGAAGAACCAACATGATAAAAATAATCAATAAAATTAGTTTTAGTGAAAATAAAGACAGCAAAGTGATATAAATAGTTGTGTCCTTTCCTCTCTTTTTTTATCGATACAAAGCAATTTCTCTAAAGATAACGATTTTTCTTTGGTTTACTGATTTCAGTATCCTCTAGTTTTTGTGTTCTTGCATGAATGTATGCCTGTACCTTAAAGGGATCATGGACAATGAACCATCATTCACAAAAATCCTCTAAATTTTGTTCTTTAAGAAATACACAAAAAAAATACACTCAAACAGTGTTGTTCCTTAGATGGAACAACTATTGTTCCTTAAGAGGGACAGCAAAAAGAATATCTGCACGCAAAACCGTGGTTCCTTTAAGCGGAACAACAAACAAAAGAAAAAAATACACTCAAAATTTTTGTTCCTTAAGAGGGACATCCGATGTTCCTTAAATGGAACAACAAATAAAGCAAGCGCAAAATAAAATATGGATCCTTCGAAAATAGGGATCATCTGAAATCGAAATAGTTGTTCCTTCGAAAACAACGACAGAAAGAAAAATGCGAAGGAGAGTTGTTCCTTAAAAAGGAACAACAAAACAATCTGGCGAAAGTGCGGTTCATTTAAGAGGAACAGAAAAAGCAATCGGGCGGAAGCGTTGTTCCTTTAATAGGAACAACAAAAATGCAATCTAGTGGAAATGTTGTTCCTTCGAAAAGGAACAACAAAATGCGAAAGTGTTGTCCCTTCGAAAAGAAACAGCAAAAATGTGAAAGTGTTGTTCCTTCGGAAACGAAAAACAAAATGCGGAAATGTTGTTCCTTCGGAAAGGAACAACAAAAATGTGGAAGTGTTGTTCCTTCGGAAAGGAACAACAGAAATGTGGGAGTGTTGTTCCTTCGAAAAGGAACAATAGATATGCAGAAATGTTGTTCCTTCAGAAAGGAACAACAAAAATGCCAAAATGTTGTTCCTTTGGAAAGGAATAGCAAAAATGCGAAAGTGATGTTCCTTCGAAAAGGAACAACAAAAATGTGAAAGTGTTTTTCCTTCAGAAAGGAACAACAAAGATGCAGAAATGTTGTTCCTTTGGAAAGGAACAACAAAAAACAAAAAATGTAGAAACTTAAAAGTCTGTATAGAAAGTAGTTTATACGAGAAGAAAATAAAAACTTATGTACAAAGTTTGAGAACAATGGGATTATTTAGTGAACTAATGCCGAGGAAGGATTATTTTCCTCAACAAGAATTTTCATATTAGAATCTTCCCATAGCTACTGGTAAAACGATTCCTGAGTAAGCGGTTTATGATACAGTCGCACTCGTGACCATTTGCTTTAAAGGCATGTCCAGATCCGTCAATAGTAGTTAAAGTAATGGTGTCATTGTCATGCACTTTCTGTATTTCATACGGTCCAAGCCATCGAGTCTAGAGTTTTTCCAGAAAATCCTAAAACCTAGAATCATATAGGAGTGCTCAATCTCCTTTGTAGAAGATTTTCGTTTTGATCAGGGTGTCGTGCCATTTTGCTCTCTGTTGTTGAATTAATGCAATGTGTTGAAGGGCCGAGAGCCTGATTTCATCTAGCTCGTTAATTTGCTATCTGTTAGTTTGGGCCTCATTTAAATTCAAACCGATCTCCTGTGTTGTTCTTAATGTTTGTATTTCGAACTCTATTGGAAAGATGGGTTCTTTTCCAAATACTAGCTGGTATGGTGAATGGTCAGTGGTATTTCTCCACGTTGTTCGGTATGTCCACAAGGCTTCAGGCAATCTTGAATTCCAATCACGTCTGTGCGATGCAACTATTTTTGTAAGTATTGCCTCTATCACCTTATTCGTGCTCTCTACTTGGCCATTTGCCTATGGGTGATATAGAGTGGTAATTTTGTGCTCAATGTGATAAATGTTTAATGTTGCAGTGATTTTATTACCTACAAACTGCGGTCCTCTGTCCATGATTATTTCCCTCGAGAGGCCATATTGCACAAATATTTGGAAAAGGAAATGTATTACAAAATCCTCTGTAGCTCTTGGAAGTGCCTTTACTTCAACCCATTTGGTAACATACTCTATTGCTACTAGAAAATATATTTTCTGATTTGATGATGGGTTGATCGGACCAGCAAAATCGAGCACCCAACGCTCAAATGGTTCGATTACTAACTATGGGTTTAAAGGAATTTCATCAGAATATCTAGGGCGTCCCGCTCTTTGGCAACTATCACAAACTTGAACAAATTTCTTAGCGTCTTTAAAGATTGTGGGCCAGTAATAGCCTGCTTGCAAAACCTTGTGACCAGTCCTGCGATCTGCGAAATGTCCACCACATGGTCCGTCATGACAAGCTTTCAGAATGTCAAATATTTCATCTTCACAAACACATCTTCTGATGTGCATATCTACCCCTCTATGAAATAGGTAGCCCCCAATCCAAGAAAATCAGGTACTTCGTTGCACAATCTGTTTTCATTCATTAGGGGTTAGATGCTTTGGTAATTTACCTACCGCTAAATAATTTGCAACATCAGCATACCGAGGTGTCTTGATAGTAACAACAAACAAATGTTCATCTAGGAATTGATCTTCGACTGCTGTTGTGTTTGCTAGCTTCGGCATTCGTAAGAGAAAATCAGCTACAAGATTCTCTTTCCCATGTCTATCTTTTATTGTGATGTCAAATTCTTGCAATAAAATCAACCATCTTGTTACTCTACCATTTGTAATAAGTTTATTTGCTAAGTATTTAATGGTATAGTGATCTGTATATAAAACAACAGGATATCTAGTGATGTAATGCCTAAATTTATTTACAGCATGTATTACAGCTAAAAACTCTTTTTCAGTTACGGTATAGTTTAGTTCAACAGGAGATAAATTATTACTAATATCATAGATTGCATATGGCTTTTTATCTTCTTCCTATCCAAGGACTGCTCCAATAGCTGTGTCTAAAGCATCAGATGAAATTTGAAATGGTAGATCCCAATTTGGGCCTCTTAGCACTGGGGTTGTTGACACAAGCTTTTTTAGATCCTCAAAAGCACAATTGCATTTATCTATCCAAATAAAATCAACATTCCCTGTCAGTGCATATAGAGGTACAACTATTTGAGAAAGATGCTTTATGAATCTCCTATAATAACCAGAAAATCCTAGAAAACTGCATACCTCTGTTTGTGTGGTAGGAGTAGGTATTAACAAAATTATTTGAATTTTCGCCGGATCTACCTATATTCTAGCTGCTGAGATATAATGACCTAGGATGAGTCCCTCGGTCATCATCATATGGCACTTTTCATGGCTTAAGCAGAGCCTAGTTGCAATACATCATTGCAACACCTTTTCCAATGTTTCTAATGCTGGCTCAAAATCATCTCCATACGGTGTGAAATCATCCATATATACTTTGAGCCCTTCATTTATTAAATCTGAAAAGATGCTGAGGATGGCCCTCTGAAATGTGGTAGGCGCATTGCATAGGCCAAAGGGTAGGACTCTGTAGGCAAATGTTCCCCAAGGACAGGTAAAAGTAGTTTTATCCTAGTCTTCATAGGCAATCTGAATCTGATAGTACCCACTGAAGCCATCTAGGAAAGAAAAGAATTTCTTTCCTACTAATGAATCTAATACCTGATTAATAAATGGAAGGGGAAAGTGATATTTTTGAGTTGCTTTGTTCAATTCTCTGTATTCTACACAAATCCTCCATTTTCCATTCTTATTTGGCACCACTACTAGTGGAGAGACCCACTTGCTATCAGAGATTGGATAAATAAACTTTACCTCTAAAAGTTTTTGTAACTCAGCGTTCACAATATCTTTTAGGTGAGGGTTGATTCTCCATTGGGGTTGGTGAACATGTCTAGCATCCTATTCTGTATAAATGTGGTGCGTACACAGCTGGGGATCAATTCCCTTCATGTCCGGATAATCCTAGGCAAAAGCTTCCTTGTATTTTCTCAGTAGTTGGACCAGCTTTTCTTCTTGTTCAAGATTCAGGTTTTTGTTAATGTTCAAGGTTTTTCCTGGCTCAATCTCTATAGTTTTGTTGTTTGAAACAGAGGTAGTGGGTATTGATTGATCATAAGTGTCTTTGAGGGGATCTTCTTCTAGTTCATTGTCAAATGTTGCCTCTATCATGTGACATTGTACATGGGATTTGGATTTAGACTGGTTAATGAAGTTGTTAATAATGTCAACCTCTGTTTGGTCTTTAAAATCGATGGCATCTTCTATGGTTAATGGGGACCTAATGTTTTTTGTGAGATATGATACATGTTGTTTGTTAGTTTTCATTATTGTTAAACTTGGCTGGGCTGGAGGGTATAGAGCTAGATTCTTGATATTACCCCCTCTAGTTATAGTCATACTGCCTTGCTGATAGCCAATGTAAGCATCAGCCATCGCTAGCCAAGGTCTACCTAAGATTAAAGGGTGTCCACCGAGTCGGTTTTTGGGGTTGATTATCAGAATGTCAGTAGGGTATTCCCGGGAATCTACAAATACCATGACATCATGTAGTGTACCTTCTGGCCTGACTACCGATTGGTCAACCAGTTCCAATAGGGTGGTAGTTGGTTCTATTGATGTAATGCCAAGTTTTTGACAAGTGGTGGTTGTTAAAATATTAATTGCAGCCCCTAAATCAACTAGGGCATTTGAAAAGGTTTGTCCATTGATTTGCACCATCACTATAGGATTCCCCGGGTCTTCATATTTGACAGGTGCTTCTCTTCTTGATAGTAGATCAAATAGGGTGTCGACTACTTGGACGGTTGGATTAGTTGTTATTATCCTCTTTGGCTTTTTTATACATAGCTCTTTGATGGTTTTTTCATAGATCAGGATATCTTAGATAGCCTGGAGGAGTGGAATCTTTATACACAAATTTCTTAGTTCTCCCAGAGGATCAAAGTCAGGATGTTCTATTGGGCATGGTATGATTATTCGTTCTGGAAATGGGGGAGAAGACGTGGTTGCCTGGTTGTGAGTTTGTTGTCTGACCACATCCTCTTCTTGTAGTAGTTGTTCTATAGGTAACGGATTTTCAACTTGAGCATTTTTATCTCCCTCAGTTTTTATTATGCGCCCAAACCTTAATTGAAGGTCGTTGCACTCCCTTACATCGGTTTCAAGTTCTAGTGTTTCGATTATTTGAACAGATTGAATCAGTCTATTATTAGGATTCAGGTTGGGTTGGGAGTTGCAGTCTTAAGTTGGACTGGGGATTTTTTTGTAGTGTATATGGCGCTGGCAGTGTGGGTTGAGGGAGGGGGATGGTTCGAGTAGGCTAATTCATTGGTCTTTTCCAGTTTGACTGCCAAGCTTGACTCTGCGAAGTGGAATGGGACCATTGTGTTGGATATGCATTGTTTTGCCAACATGGTGGAGAGTAGGGAAAGTTTGGCCAATTAGTTTGGCTTGTTTGATTTGGCGATGGTGATGAAGGAAATGGTTGTTATGACTAGCTTGGGAAGGGTGGTTGATTTTTCCACACTGTATTATATTGTTGAGCATGATATTACGGAGGTTGGAAAGAAGAAGATGGAGCAAAGGGCATACCTGGTTGTTGTGGCTGCCATTAACGACACTGATTGAGTAGGTACACTGGTTCTGATTCTTCTTCCGCTTCTTCTTACACTACTTTCAAACCCAGGAGTGAGGGTTAGTTCTCTGTGGAGTGACCTTTTGTATAAATAGCGCAAACTTGAACTGCATCCAGTGGGCACTCTTTATGGTTGTGTTTTTTTCTGCATCTAGGGTAGAATATTGTCAGGTTTTGCTCTGCTTCTGCCTGTTTATGTTTAGCTTTCATAATATCGAGCTACGTTATCAGAGTCCTCAATATATCAGTTTGGAAATCCTCTAGTAAATTACTGATTTCTGCACAGGTTACTCCTCCACCAAAGATCTTGTTGTCCCTTATGAGCATGTCACATTCCACTGGTTTTAGCCTTATACTGCCTCTTGAACTCCTAATACACAAATCAATAGTTTCAACAAAATTTTCTTGATAGATGCCACCTTTTCCCATAATATTTAGTGTTTCAACCCATTGTTCCTTCATTCCTTTAATTAATGTAGTTTTTAACACATTGTTAGGTAAGGGTAATGATGCATAAGGAGATCTCTGAAGATTATATTGAAAACGTTCAATATACTCTTCTAGTGTCTCATTAGGTTTGGCTACCATTTGAAATATTTCATCCTTTAATTCTCTAGACCTACAATAATCCTGATATTTCTTTAGAAAAGCACCTTTCATCTGATCCCAGTCATTTATAACACCTCCACCTAATCCCATAAACCATCGTAAAGTTGCTCCTTTTAATGTGGAGGGAAATAGTTTTAGCTTTTGGGGATTAGTGGTATAGTCATACCCTCGACATATTACATTGAATTCAAACAAAAATGCATTTGGGTCTTCCGATGTTAGGCCATGAAATGTAGGGATATGTGGCAGTGGTAGGGCTTTCATAGGTGCATTTGTTGTAGTGTCCACAATGGGATATTGCAGTGCGTAGGTCTAAGGTGTTTGTTGATTTTGGGCCATTTGATCAAATATGTGCCAATATCCTTCTGGGAGTTCTAGGGAGTTATTCCTAGGCTGACTAGAAGGAGTAAGAATGGTCTTAACAACACTTCCTTGGTTTGGGATGATGAGAGTTCCTTGTTGAACTAATATCTGGGGGAATCTTGGCTCTTCAGGTTCTTTAGCTTTGTTCTGGATGATTTTGACAGCACTTCCCTTATCTGGGCTGCTTAGTGGCTGAACTATTCCAAGAGGAGATCTTGGTTCTTCTGTTTCCCTTGTTTCTCCTCCTCCTTCACAGAGATTACTAAGGTTCCCTTCTTGTAAAGATTTTGGGCTAGAATTCTCAATTTCTTGAAAATCTTTCTTTTCTGTTTCGTTGTGCACCTCAGCAAAGGCTATAGATGGTGATTTTGTGGCCTGAATGGAGTTAGCAGGTTGTCTAGAAGCAAATTTTCTAGGATCTACTAATGGTTGAGATTCTACTTTTTTAATGATATTGTCTATAAAGGTCAATCGGACAAGGGTCACCGGTCCCTTAGCTTTATCAGGTTTGGGTAGTGGTTTTGGATTCTTTTCAGACTTTTTCTGCTTAGTCATGCACACAACTCAAATACTTATTTCTACCCAATGTAATGAACAAATCTGTAGGAAAGCGGGCAGGGGAGTAGGGTTATTACATGCTCCATATGCAGGTTCTTACCTTTCATTTTTAATACCCAATTCTCTCCTAGTAGGTACTTATCAAACGCACACTACTCTTCTTAAAACAAATGGCTACACTCTCCTCGTCAATGGCGCCAAAATGTTGAGTGATAAAAGGTTTCTTTTTAACCCCTATTTACCCTACATTAATTATCAATCCAGGTACGATTTTTTATCTCAAGAGTGTACTCAGTCTGAGGCGGTCACTTGATTCAAGAGTAATGTTTTCCAGTTTACATTATAGTGCTAAATACAAGAGTAAACGGATGCTAGGAATAGAATTTACTTGTAATTAAAAGAAACCTTAATGCTATGAAACTTAATTCATTCATTCAGAAAACTATAGCAATTTATCAATCAAGGATGCAGTAGTGATAACTCTTTCCTCTGTCAACTAATATAAATGAAATCAATCATTAACAAGACCTCCAATCTGAGAACTTAGACAGCGATAGTCAATGTTCTTTACAGTTGTAGATCTTTCAATCCACACTAAAGCAAATAATAATAATTCAATTATAAATGCTTACTAAAACACACTTGTTGCACTATCAATTAAAAGGTGAAAGCAAATCCTTGCAGAAAAGGAACAACAACTAAGTCTGTTGAAAATATTGAACAACAAAGCTTAATCTACAGAAATGAATCGAACAACACTCTTTACTGAAATGAACCAAACAACAATCTTTAACTAAAATGAACTGAACAACAATCTTCAGATAATAAAGGAACAACAAATCTCATTAAGTGTAAACACACAACAACTATAAAGTAATAGAATCAATAATCTTATTCTGGCAAAGTGAACATTAATCGCAGGTATAAAGGAATGACAATCGTGATTATAATTCAATAACAATTAAATGAACAATAGTTGTAGTTGTGAGTGAACAACAGAATCTAGACTAGACAGCGCAATATTGTTTCAAAAGGAACAACACAACATTGAGTTATGAATAACAATTGTGTTATCAACGCAGTCTAATTACGATCTTGATGTAACAGGGTAATTCAACGAGATGTTCAAAAACAGAAGATTAGCGAATAAAGAAAATTAAGGAAATGCAAAGGAAATCAAACCACACACGACTGTAATTATAAAATAGTGATACAAGAAGCGAGTGGATCCACCAAGGTCGGGCCCTTAGCCACTAGGGAATCACTGTTGCGTTTACTCTAGGATCAGATAATGGCACAGCAACTGAGTTATATATTAATCATATATGGAAGAGTTACAGCTATCGTTCCTCAAAGAGAGTCGATGATCAAAGTTGAAATTACAACAGTAATTCTGAAAAATCAATCCTACTTTTGTCTTACAATTGCTTCCCCATTTATAATGGGTAGGCGGATACATAAAGGTTATAGATAACTTTTAAAGTAGCGATCCTTCAGGATCAAAAGATCTTGAGGGCTTCACTTAATCTTCCATATTCAGTTGTCTTCTTGTCCTCTTGCGCAACCACTCTGTTTTCTTCGTCTTTTCCCGAGTTGCGCACTCCAATCTCATTCTTCTTGTTTGGACACGGTTTCCTAATGGAAGAATAGCAGTTGCCTTGCTTTTGTCTTTACCTTCCGAATAGTGATTTTCTATTCCCTTCACTTTCTGTATAGAAAAAGACAATAATTAGTTATTTTGTATTAATCACAAATCTCCTTAATTATATCATAACTCTTTAACATATTACCATTTTAGAATGTAAAGGAGTTATGATCCAAAGGAAAAGATAAAGAAATAAATGGAAAATGCATACCATTTCCATCGCTCAACACCATACTGATCAATGTTTCCCGTTGAAGGATATTTACTTGTGAGCCAAAATCAACAACAACTTGTTTAGCCATGTACCCATTTGTTTCTAAATTGACTCGTGGGTCATGATATTCCATTTTTTCACATGAGAAAGTTGTCAAACATTTTTTCATTTTTCTCTGTTTTCATTACAATTTTTCATCGCAATTAAGAGTTCTACCAAGTGACCAATGAAATGCTCTTCTTTTAAGAGTTCCAATAATGATTAAAGAGTGATATCCTTAGACAATCTTTGTCGATGGGTTTCCTTCATAAAGAATTCCAATGCTTTTGACATTCTGTCATTCTATTCTTGCATATCTGGATATTTGTTCGTGTTTTTTATTGGCTGAATAAATTGACAATTTTTTATTTTCATTTCCGACACTCGACCTTGTAACTACATGGAGGTTTTTGGAATTCTAAATTTCTTGTTTCGGAATGGTTTGTAGAAAATTAGCCATTCTCTTATTTTAAAAGTTTCAATAATCTTAGGGCAATCCTCCAAGGAGTGATCCCCTAATCCACACATGTTGCAGTAGTGAAAATCAATCTTATCCTTTAAAGGGTGGACTACAACTATGTGCCCCTCTTGCCAACAAGTATAATAGTAGAATCTCCCTCGACCTCGACCACAAACACAACCTCTATTGTTATATCCTCCCCGACGACGACCATAACCCCCTCAACCATTGTATGATGGTGGTTCATTAAATTGATATGTGGCTTATGTATGATAAACATCGTGATAATTTGGTTTATTATTTCCATTAAGTGGGCATTATTAAGTGGAATGTGTATTATCTTTGTAAATGGAACACCATTTCGGTTTGGAACTTCAAATATTATATTGACAACCTTTGGTTGAGTGATTTGAAGCAATTTAAAAAATATTGCAATATACATTAGAACGTATCCGACGAACGTCCTGATCGAAATAATATCCATATTTACAGTTGTCTTTAGTATGTCCTTCCATGAAACAGTTCATGCACCATAGGTTTTTCTTTTGTATTATCAACGCCAATAAATAATTTTGTAGTTGTTCAAGCTTGTAAGATTTTGTTGTCAGTTGGTGAGATAATCAACTAGACTTCATCATCTTTCTTGATACATTGTACTAATTTAAGTGCTTCTTCACAAGTTGTGATTCATTCTAAGTGAGCCATGAAACTTCTAGAGGATACCAGCCACATACCATTGTACTAAGATAATTTCATCAATAACGTATGGAATTTGGCTCAATAAGTCGTTAAACCATTTATCATATTCTCGTACTGATTCATTTGGTCATTTAATTTCTTTTAATTTTTGTGCAGCCAGGTGCTTAAAAACTTTTCGCCTTAAATAATGTAAGGAAGTTATTATTGATTTCATTTTTTGGCTTCGGTTACTTCTCCATCAAAGCATGTTTCCTTAGGGTTGTAGTAAATTGCGTCATTTGCTTGCCTTCATTAGTAATATCGTTCGCAAACCAGACCTTTTTTGTACACAAACCCATGTTTTTTTCAGATCTTCGTCACCCTCATAGAGGGGTATATGGTTCAATCCCATTTTTATTTTCTTAGGTATCAGCATTTTAGGTGTTAGAGTATGAATTAGTTGGTTCTTGCCAGCAAGATCGACGGTTTGTCGAATGTTAAGGTGTGATATTTTCTTCTTTGTCAATAATGTCTTCTAAGATTGATTTGTCGATTTGGCACTTTTTATCTATATATTTAGTGAATCAAATCTCTCGGGGTCACGACTCTTCGTCGACCAGTTCTGTGATTTCAAATTCCTCGACAGATACTAGTTGCGATAGGGGGGCATGATTGAGATTTTTAATTTCTTTGTGGTTCATTATGCTAGACTCTAGGTATGTCTGAATAATCTCATGATGTTTTATAAAGGAATTCTAGAATAGTGAGACTTGTAATTGTTATAGTTAGACTTCTTCTTATTTCTGGACTAGATTCATTTATTTCCATAGCATATACTTTCTCTCTAGGTGTTATCAGTAGACTATTACTCTCTGTCAAAGCGGGAAGTGTTACGCCTCTCAACTCATCTGAGGAGTCTCGTGCATCTTTTCTCTCATTCTCTTAATTCTTCATTATTTTCCTATGGTATTCTTGTTCTCTTATTGGTTCTCATCATTGTTGTCCCTTGTCCCTTGCAATTTTTTGTATGTCAGTTGACTGCTTATACTATTGGTTGCTATATTGTCGATTAATTTATTGTTTCTTCTTTCTGGAAATCAACCTTCTTCCTTCCATTTTTATGATTTATGTGTACTTCTCCAACTTTAACCCTTTTTTCCTTTTTTACTCTTTATTTATCATTATCCCTACCCCCCATGTTGAGCCAACTTAGTGTCAGTTTGTGCGGGAATTACCCGACAACCATTTGTATTTGCTTAAAAAATATACCCACACTTATTTTGTGTCTTTTCATTGGGTGTCAAGGAAGTTCTACTAGTCAGTTTGATCCTTGCACCAATCGATATTGGTTGGAGTCTACAACGAAGGTTGGTACTCAATGATATGTCTTGCACCCTTTTCAAGAAGAGACTTGTGCAAAAGGTTACGAATTGTGCAAAACAAGTTGTCGTGCAAGTCATCAAAGCAGTTGGCTTTAACGCGTTTGACCGAAGTTCGGGCTTCTATTGCTTGTTCATCACAAAACTCATCTAGAATTGATTTAACCCACTCATGCATATTTGTTTGACCGTCATTTGATAGTTTCACGAGAAGTGGGGTGTTAGTCGCGTTATGAGGTTTTTTCATGGGCGACTCAGTTAAGGAAATTATTTCTTGATCTATATTGGCACACCTTCAATAAAGCGCTTGTGCGCTTCTATGAAGAAATTGGCTCATGATTCTACTATTGATAACTGATTTCTCTGTGCATAGTCCTTTAGATGATTATTGATTTTTTTCTCCCACCATAATTGTATCTCCTCTAAGGTTAACTTTTATGATTGCATAAATTTTTGACTCAAGTTCTGAACACCAACAATGAAAATAATGTTGTAATCTAGGGAAAAGTGAACATTGTTACCAATAGTGCAAACGATAACCAGTCATATAACAAGGATAAGTAAAGATACAAAGATACAGTAACGGAGAACCAACGAAAGAGCTCTAATATATTATCTCTTATTAGCCAAATCAAAACTGATAATTTGATATATAGAAAAATATATATAGATTTCCAAGATAATTAAAACAGTCTAATTGTCCAACCAGACACCATAACTAATATGACATTAGTTAACTCTTGTTACAATGTATGTTTATTGACTTGAATTGAGCTAGTCGGACAAGCTGACTAGCTCCTCCAACAACATCATTGTCTTAAAAATTTATTGAATGGTTGTAGGATTAATATAAAATAAGGTAACTCTATTTTTTGACATGATAGCTTGTTTACTCGGAAGGTACACCAGGAAATGAATTATGGGTAAGGATGCATTTGAGGGATGATAAATTATGAAAAATAAGACTTCGAGGTTAGGGAAATGTTTTGTTGATTCTTGAAACGTTGGAAAACCCACTCTTTGAACTCATAAAGGTTGAATTCACACTGGGTTCATGTGAATCCACTTCCCCATCTATTAATTGCAAATCCTGAAAACTAACAAAATAGAAAGGATATGAAGTTTGGGGTTTTATGACTTTAACCTTCATCATAACTAAATAAGGAAAAATACGAGCTTGAAAATTTAACCAGTAACTAGTTGTAGTTGCTTATATGAACACCATAAACTATCAATGATTTTTCAGAAGAAAATTTTCTCAATGCATCGAGGGTAATGAGGAAAAGAATCCCTTTTTCCCCTTTAACAATTACCCCAGTTGTTGATACACATCATATCTTTATTGGACATAATTTTTTATTATTTAGAAAAACATAATGGGATTCTGCTTCTTTATTATGTTGACATCATTCCTACAATTTTCACATGTGGACCAGTACCTTTACATCATTTTCATTCCACGTGGATGCAAACTATATGCCATCTATGTGTCAATCAGGCACTAGGCCTATGCCATTGCTTGACGTGACACTTTAAAGTTTAGTGAGGCTCCCATTAGTCACATTAAATAGGCAATATTGGGGGGGGTGGTTATACTTCGCTATTTGATGTGTACCCTGGTTTTAAACCACTCAAGTGAGATGTCAAACCTCTCCCCCTCCATTAAACTTTGAACACTTAGGGTGTGCCTGACATGGATTTTTTGTGGCAAATCTAATTAGGCTTCAACAAGCCCTCTGTAAGCTACTCAAGAATTATAAATGGGCGGTAAGGTGAAGAAAATATTTGTTTGTTCAAAAAACCTATTTTTTTAGATAGATAAAACAATTACACACATTGATGTTTTTTTTGTTACAACACCCTAGAAGGAAACCCTATTTTAGAGGGAATTATATAGTGGCTATGTAATGGTTGAAAGATATAGAAAAATCAATCTAGTTATACAAATTTTGGGCTTCTAGGTAAAATATATGAGCAAATTGTGTGTGTGTGTGTGTGCTATTGAATCTTTTTTTTATTGAGAATATGTTTGCAAGAATTACCTATGTAGTGTTAAAACCTACAATAAGGCCCATAAATGTTGGTGGTGTATCCACTTTAAAAGTTGCTAATGATTCTAAACTGGGTTATGAAGCTATGATTAGTAGAAAAAATATTTCTAGCAAGATAGTACGAGGATTCTAGATAAAAGAAATGCTCCCCACCATGCCTTGAGAGTTTAAATCCATCATTTGATTGTTTTCCAGAATTAAAGCTTCTATAATGTTTATTAAACACCTTGTTACTTAGATCATGAGAATATCATGAATTTCATAATTCACTTTCTTATGTAAGAGTCTATTTTTTCTCTCAGCATTGACTCCTCCAATATTCCAAGAGATGAACTTCATTAAAAATGGTGAACATATGGTGCAAAGGAATCTATTATCAAGGAATTTTTTCAGGAATTGCCCAAAAGATCCCCTACTTCCTACAACAGTTGTAACTTGTTTTTCCTGCTTTTCCTCTATGTTAGCTAGCATTAGTTTTTGGGGGCTTTGGTTTGTTTATCAAAATATATAATCTAGAAGATTGACTAGAGGGCATCAAATCCTCCATAGGAGGTCTTTCTTACATTGAAGGGCTTGTTGGACCCTTTGAATATACTCTCATAACATGGATTGAAAATATCTTCTTTGGTAGAATTCTACAATGCCTTGAAGGTCTATATAATCCAAATCCATATCCTCAGTTTCAAGCTCTTTCAAACCATCCTCATCCATAAAGGTTTTAGTTTCATGATTATTAGGTACAATATATTGGCGATCAACCTTTCATCTCTTGTGTTCCTCATAGTCTTCTACATGATTATATACAAAGTTTTTCTTTTAGGATAGGATCTATATTGGAAGAGATCCCTTCATACTATATCTCTTCTCACTAAGATTCCATGGTCGAGTAGTTGTTAGTAAGGATATGCTTTGAAAGAGAAATTTGTTTTTGTCTTTTATTAGGGAATCTACAATTGGCCACCTTCATGAACCCTTTAGCATATTTTTCCCTTTCTAAGAGAGAAACTATAGGGGGTTATTAAAAGTGAAATCCCTAAAGAGGTGACCATGATCATGGAATTTCTAGTACCTAAAGGGAATGCCCATGTAGCCTAGGATCCATACCTAATTGGAATCTTGATAGATTAAAAAATAGTGGTCGGAAGAGGAACAAATCCATTCATGTAAACAAAAATATGCGAAAAAACATTATAATAGCCTTGTTTAGTTGCTTCATGTACCCTAATGAAATATCCTATTGTATTTCCAATGCCTTCCATAATTTCATGATCCTAGTATTTCAATGGAAGCAAATATACCCTAATCTAGATCGGGCATGAGTGAAATCCTCCTTATCAAGATTTAATTTCTTAGTCCAGTATCGAAGATGAAGGGTAGTATATCAATAGAAGGTGTTCCTTGAAATATATTTTCTTTGTCTCATTAAAATTCAAAGATCATAATGAACAAACCCTTGGAGCCCAACTTGAGATCAATGAGGGCCTTAGGTTTTCGATGAATATTTATCCCACTGATGAGATCTTTTTCTAATAGCCACAAACCTAATAATTTTCTCGTGACTACATGATCCTTCATATATTGAATGGAACTTGCAGTATGATCCGTTTAAGTTCATATATTGGCATGGCTTCTAATTAATGGATATATTGACATAATTTCCAACTCACTGTGGAATTGGAACACTGTAGAAGGTTGAAGGAGATAGGAGGTTTACCATAATTTGAAAGAGAGGAGTTTTTTTTATTCCCTTAAGAGATTGGAACATTGACTGTGCTAAGGACGAAACCTTTCGGATGCCTAATTGACCAATGGGAAAAACACTCTGACTAGTGTCATTAGCGCTATTCTAGAGCATCACATTACAACCTATTGACGATGTTGGATCCACCAACATGTAAGGGGATCTCCTCAGTAAGAAGTCCCAATTAGACCTCAAAATGTTTGGTGTAGGAATCCCAACAGTGGGTCGTATGGTAATTCCTTGACCGCGATTTTGCACAGAGGCAAGTAAGATGTCTCTGTTGGTAGCAAGGTTGTGACAACTGCAGCAAGCCAAGGAAGGTGCATGAGAGGCTATAAGACACTGAGGATGAGGTGTGTGCACCCTTTGGAAACCTATAATAGTACACGGCTTGGAAGGGAACACACGAGCAAAGATGCATCACAAGCTAGAAATCAAGTTAGCGAGCAATCTAAAGTGATGGTTAAACCAACAACACCTTTCAGGAAGATTCATACATACTTATACAAAACAGTCCATACATGCATGCGTAAGTAAACAAATACATATATCATTTAGAGTAAACCATATAGCATAGAATACAATACAACATATGCATGAAGTGTGTTGGATCTGTTATATTGAGTGTATGTTCCAGTCATACAATACATCCATGTCTAACAACTAGTTCTAACAGTGGAATGTTACAGTCACAATTGCCCGCTCCTCCATAGAGATATACTAGCTCTGCGCAGTGGAGAAGCCAAGGCTCGTTACAATATTGTCCAAACTCTCTCCAAGATAGTCTTATCAGAAGCTTGGCTGACCAAAATCCTTTAAAATGAGTTATGAGGTTCTATTCATAGCAAAGGGTGCGGTGACCCTTGTCATTCCCCTTCATGACAGTTCATCTACCCTCATGACTCTTCATCTACTCTATGACAGTTACATCCAACTATTGACACTTGAACTTCCACTTGGCACGAAGTTACATTACAATGCACATGTGCTCATGTGATACAAAATGGCTTGAGCAAGTCATGCAAGACATCATTGGCACTCGATCCATTATGGTGAGACCAACTCTTTGACATGCTTGTGATGGTGAAGGTGGTGAGCTGGTGCCAAGCTTGGTCATATGTGATCGTATGCATGCACCCCATGGTGACATCTTACTGAAGTGAACTCTTGCCTCCGTTGCATCTGGGTGCATTGGTGTGGCTCCTTCATCCAACTCGTCTGCTAGCATGTGGATGGTCTTCTTGGTGCAACAAACTGACAACACCCTAATGCATAGTGTTTGTGTTGATATTCCAATGTGTGTTGGTGATCATGCACATCAACTACCAACTACATGCTCGGTTCCAGTCGGATTTGCTTCTTGTATTCGCCTTGGTGATTGTGTTGAATGGGTTGGATTGCATGCATGCACACAATGATATGCATGTTGTTGAATCCCTTGCATGCAATCAACAACACTGCTCACCATGTCTGCTCCGTGCCAGCTGCTGGGATAGATATATAACTTGTATGGGCGCAATTTCATCTGTGAGTGCATGTTGCACCCCATGTTGGTCTTGTTCCTGCTGCAACTCATTCACTTGTCTATGTAGCTCATGTTCTTCCTTGAGTTGCTGCTTCGGCGCATGCAACTCTTTTTTTGTTCCATTCTCTGTCTTCGCACGATCGCGTCGTCACCTCATAGCCTAAGTCTCCAAAGCTTCTTTCATCATCAGTGGATCTGCTTGAGCTTGCAACTTTGTTTCGCCTCCGTGTTGTCAACAATTTCCTCTTGCATTCGTTGCATCCGGTATGTTACCTTTAGCTATTGTTCATGATGTTTCTCATTGTGATGTTGTTGTCATCATAACTTGATGTCCTTGTCTATGAACAACTTGATGTCTTCGTGAGTAGCCAAGCTCATAGACACTTGATCGACTGCATCCCCAAGTGTGCTCTAAACATTGTTTTCGACTTTGTTATCCTAGCAACCATTGTGCTTGTGCTGTTGAGAGGTAGATGAACACCTGTGATACCTGGAGACATGGCAACACTCATGGCAAGCAATCTGTCAGTTGAAAACCAAAATGAACTTGAGAATTGACTTGCAACATATCTGTGTAACTGATCATGAAGGTCATGCAATTTCCACCGGCAGGTCGGGAGACTTATTGCCAAGACTGAGCAAGGCACAATCTGGGTTGCTAGGAGGCTGACTAATTGTTGGAACTATGCAATGCATGGCCCAGTCTGGTTGCTGGCTGCTGGAATTGCGTAATGCGCAATCTTAGCTGGCAATGGTTGAAAGCTTAGTGACTGCATTGCGCAATTTTCTAGGCCAACAGTAACTATCCCTCAAAATTGTGTAATGCAAGACTAGAGGACATTCACTGGGAAAAAATGTGAATTTCATGAGAGGAAGACAGAGCCTTTGCTCTCGATATTACGCAATGTTGTCTTGGTGAGGCAGATTCCGGGCCAAGCCTGCCCAGACTCGTTGACGGGAAACTGAAAGAGAATGTGAATGTGAATGCATGGTGATACTGAGTGTAAGCATAAGTGAATGATCATGCATGCAAACAATGAATGACAGATTCAAAAAATGTAACAACATGCATGTGGATGAGATGCGTCGCCGAATCGGCGACTATTCGTGAAAAGCAATTTCATGCATGCGATAACAGTGAGATGTTAATGAAAACTGAAACGGTACTAGTACAAGCTAGTATGTATCAAAACGATAGCAAGCACTCACTGAAATCAAGAAAACAATATTCATACGAAGAAAAACACAAAAAGCACCAGAAAAGCAACATAAGACATGGGAAGCGAGCTTACCCAAAACAATTGAGTTGAATGTGCTGACAGCTCCTAGATGCGATTTGGGATGTCAGAGCTACAAGATTGATGTGAGGAATGAGCTCTGCAGTGTCTGATTGATGAGTTTTGATAAAATCGAGGTTGAGACACGCATGCCACAAATCTAGAGAAAACGACACTTGGTGAGAGGTTTCGGAAATGATCCTTGCATGTAACCTCCAACTACCAAAAATAAGTCCCTGAAATAAGGGATGCCTTTGCATAATGCCTTAGGAGAAGCAACCCATGCATGCAAGTCTATTTTTCTTGGTCCCTGAGGGAACTGATCAACTCAGCTGCACATGCAAAAGGCTGCTCAACTGCTAGGAGAAAATGTGCATTTCTGGCTAAGAGTTGGGTTGGCTACTCAGAATATTTGCACAATTTCTGGGCAGAGCAGTTGAATGCTGCCCAAATTTGCACAAATTATGGGATGAGCAGCCCAATTAGGAAGGATTGCGCATTTTTCTGGGTGAAGCTTGCTCAACAGAATTGCGCAATTCTGGGGCCCAACAAGGTACCAGTCAGGATTGTGCAATTTCTGGAGGGAAGACTAGTTTCCCTCCATATTTGCACAAATTCTTGAAGGAGCTGCTCAGCCTGCTACTTGACCAAGTCCGAATGAACAACCTGTGAGGGGAATGCATCAAGGTTTGATCGACAGGTTGTCTTTCTGCAAGAAAATCACTGGAGCTTGTGTACTTGACGAAGCAAGACATCATGCTGGGAAAGGTTGGTAGGGAGGCTCCAAAACGAAGCTAAGGCAAAATTTGGAGGGTGGTTGTAGCCGCTACAATACAACCCCTCCCCCCTTTGCTAGCCCCAACCCCCAAACCTTGCCCAACTCGACTATGAGACAATCAAACCATGAAAAGAAGAGTAAAGCCAAGAGATGTAGAGAGAGAAACCCTAGCAAAGACGCAACAATTAGAAAACATTTCCATTTCAAAATGATTCATTCAAATGCTAATTAAGAAAGTAAGTTAAAATAACTTACATTCTATGTTCATTAAAAAAAACAGAGAAAGCATTACCGTATATTCAATTCAATGTTTTGAAATGTCCTAACTCAATGCAAGATTAACTACTTTCTTTTACCACGATACCTAGAAACAACCCTATGAAATGCTCCTCGAAAGTACCAAAAAGGGCTAGCTAAAAGAACACAAGTTACAAGAGGTGCTCCTATGTATAAACACCTAATGTGTTGTAGTTCATTACCTTGTTATCACCAATGTTACTATACAGTTAATTCTTTCTTATTGAGTTCTTGGTTAACTTTCCTTGTACTAATCATACTAGTTTGCTAAAATTATCATCCATCAATTTCATAAATATCTTTCAATTTCTTTACAAACATTCCTTTGTTATATGTATCATAATCTTAATGTAAATGATATAATAAATGCCCAATTTTAATAATAATAAGAGGATCCTAAATTGGGTTCTTGAGAATAACTTAAAGTTATTATTTTTACTCGTTTAAGAGTTAGTTTTTTTTGGGTGTAGAGAAGCAAGGTAAAGGCCCAAGAGCTAGTTAGGAGAAAATATCTATAAGTGTGTACAGTGGGTTATTTTAGGTGGTGGTTTTCCTTGAATAATGAATGGAGAACAGTGTATGATAGTTGTCTAGCTTGTATTATTGGATAGGAGTTGTCTTTAGTGCGATTTTTTGGACTTTCCAGTACCAAAATTAGGTAGAAGAATTTGAGGTGAAATCTTGATTTGTATTATTTAAACTAGTTTTTTGACTCTATATACGGACCAACACCTTGAAAAATGATAAAACTTAAAAAAACACACAATAATTAAAAACTCTTGGGATATTTTAGGTGGTGGTTTTCCTTGAATAATGAATGGAGAACAATGTATGATAGTTGTCTAGCTTGTATTATTGGATAGGAGTTGTCTTTAGTGTAATTTTTTGGACTTTCCGTTACCTAAATTCGGCAGAAGAATTTGAAGTGAAATCTTGATTTGTATTATTTAAACTAGTTTTTTGACTCTATATACGGACCAACACCTTGAAAAATGATAAAACTTTAAAAAGCACACAATAATTAAAAACGGTTATAAAAACCAATTTTTTTCAGAAATATTTAGTCACAAATGGAAAAAGAAACAACAACACATAATAATTATAAACTGTTATAAGAACCGATTTGACTTGACTTTTGAAGAAATATTTAGTCAGTAACAGATAGAAAAATGGGGATGCGGGGAATCGAACCCCGTACCTCTCGCATGCGAAGCAAACGCTTCGCCATATGAGCGACATCCCCGGTTTAGCAAAATTTTATTTATTTCTATATTTCTAAAACACTTCAAGGACAAAAGGTACAAGTAACACCTGCGCTCATTCGGAGAAAAATAGCATTAATTATATATTAGTATATTAATGGATAAAGTTTTAGATCATGAGCAATAAGCCGTATGTGAAAAATTTGTGTGGAATTTTGTAAATGCATTTGTTCAGCGCTTTAAATATTCTATGTTTTTAAATTTTTAACCATTTATTTCAAGTAATAATATCTGAATTTTGGTGAAATTTTGAAAAAAATAATTATAAT
>APFE031224022.1:0-20469 GCA_000404065.3 Pinus taeda
TTCTTCTTGGTGTTGAAATGCATTGTTATGAAGAGCTTCTAAAATTTCTTCATCCATAAATTCATCATCATCATAACAATCCTCCAAATACTGAATAAGAATCAAAGAATGTTTACAACAATATTTGACCAGCAATAAGGAAGGATGAGATTCTTTATACATCTCATAGAATTCATCATGAAAATCAGCAAGAGAACATAATGAACCATTTTCCAAGATTTTATACCAAAACCATGCTTTTCCTTCTAAAGTGGTCATAAACATCTTCATGAGACAATCTTCAGGGAAATGAACCTTAAGACTGCGTACATGCATATGGAACCTAACCAAATGAAGAGCAGCATTGTCCTTCTTTTCATCTTTGAATATTGGAAGATCATCTAACCAATCAACCTTGGGCATAGGATTTGGAAAACCAGGGATATGAGACTGATTCATAGGGGCATACATGGCATTCTTGCAATGGAACTCATTTTGAAACTTCATCAAGCTACTGATCTTCTAGCAGTGGAGTCACCTTCCAATTTTTTATTTGATGTGTGGAGTCGCCAAGGTAGTTTTGCAGCCTCAAAAAGATGTCTGAGCTCCTGCTACCTTCAGAAGTTTAGCTTCTTGATTTCAGGAATGAATAGACTTTAGGCTCGAGGCAGATGCACCAAATGTTATCACAAAACCCAACCCTGATAGGCTGCTGATTAGGAAGGCCTTGTGTAACTCTTTCAGACCTACTTTTGGTTGAGGCTTAGCCTCCTCAACCTGAGAGGGCTCTCTCAAAGGATTAATGATATTGATAATGGATTAGATGGCTAACTCTATGAAACAAGTGAAGAAATATGAATGGTTGAACATGATCACTAAACATCCATTGGGCTTATGGAGTCAAGAAATGCTTCAGTATGACAATAACATTAAATTTTCATGGAAGTCAGGGCATCTGGAGTTCAACATATCAGTAACACATCAGAAATATGTAGGAAGACACAGTCTACAAATACATTAAGGAAGTTAGATCATAGCCAATGAGTTCTAAGTAATCATGCATTCATACTACTGCTAGAAATAAAATGAAGACAACCATAGGAAAAAATAAACATTGAACTCCTAAATCCTGAGGAACAAAGCCAAATCACTGCATTACATTAAAACACAGTCTTCTACAAAAGCACAATTTTAGTGTTCTTTGAAAAATTTCCAACCTTGAGTGCATTGCATCTCTTTCCATATATAGAGTTCGTTACAAGCTTGGATTCCTTCCTCCATCATGAGGGGAATTCGAATTTTCCATCAGTGACACCTATTCTAACCATAAAACAAACCTTTAAATGCATTTGACAGCTAACTAGTAGTCCTAGAGACCTAATACAACTAGGAGTGTAACTCCTTATTATGATTACAACAACCTTATCTAAACGTTTAAATGCATTCTTTGACAGCTGCAACCTCATGAAGTCAAATTTGATGAAGCCTCCCACGTGGTCACCTGATTGCTGATGAAAAACCCTAGAAATTAGGGAACATGTTTCCCTGCTTTTAGGTTTAGGATCCTTGAAAGTTGGCACGTGGGACAGAGCCTTTATCTCCTCATCCATGACACATTTTTCGAAACTGAAGGAGGTTTTTGTATTCCATGATGTCTAGAAAAAAAACATCTCTTTTTTTAAAACACTTCTCCAACTGTCCAGAATCTGTCCTTGAAAAACACGTGTCAAAGAAGAAAACTTTGTTCTCTGAAATTAGGGTCTTAATGAAAGCTTAGTATCTCTCAAATGAAAACACTTATGAATAAAGTGAGATAGGTTATTGTAGCCTGAGTATTAATGAAAAGAAACCTCTGTCATAATTCCAAAATAATTTTTCCTGTGACCAGAAACTGATCTTGAAAAAGACTACTAAAACCAGAAGACAAAGCTTGACTTTCAGCAGTTTTGTAGTGCAAGTTTAACCATAAATTGCTCCCACCTCAGAACGAATTTTAAGAAACTGAAAGAGTTTTTTGTATTTTGGTATGTTAGGAAGAAAATCCTCTTTGAGTTTTCAAAATTGAGTTCTCAGCTGCTCAGGACCCCTTCTGGAAGTTGACTATTAAACGGAGAAAGCAGAGTTTTTTATGCTGAAACAGGGTTTTCCAGGGGTTTTCTAGCGCGCTACAAAAACTCCTAGTTCAGTGATTTCGTAGCTAGTTTCAAAATTTCTCCAAAATTATGTGAGATGTGACTTCTAAACACCTAGTGAGGCTTCTAGGACATGGAATGAGGCTGTCAAACTTTATTTGGAAAAGAGATATGACCTTAAAAGACTTCTAACCTTATGACCTAACCCTTAAAGCATGAAATGAACTAGAGACCCTTTAACGCCATGACTAGAAGAAGGGTTTGTAAATGAGAATGACACTAATTGTGATGAGATGACTCAAAACTTATAAGACTATGACTAGAAACAAGGAAACTTTCCAAAGCTTAGAGACAAAGATTTAGGGTGATAACACATATGATCCCTCATTCCTTTACTGAGAGCTGGAATTTTGATCATTGCTTCCTTTCACTGCATTGAGATAGCTTCCTATACATGTTTCAGAATATTTTATAGTCTTTAATGATTCATCATTGTATCCAAGAATTGTCTTTATTAGAGGAGAGTGTTGTACTTTGATGATTTATTCTAAAGTTTCAGATCCTTTAGCAAATCTAAGATTGAAGGCCATTGTTTTCTCAAGTTCCTTTCTTACACCCACTATTTCAAGTTCTAACCTTTCATCGTGCCTTTCTTTTTCTATAATTTGTTTCTTCAAAACTTCTTCAACTAATTTAGCTTCTTCCAGACAGATTTTTAACTGAGTTATTTCTTCAATGAGAGTATATTTTTCTTCTAGAGGATTCATAAAAACATTACCAGATTCATCATATTTCTCTTCAAATGCCATAAGTAATTGATATTATTTATCAGATTCAACATCTTCATTATTTGAATAAAAATGACTATCTTCGTGTGCATAGAGTCAAGGATTAGAGCCATACTTTGCCAAGTTTATCAACAAGTCTAGTACAAGTTGAAGTTTATAGAGCACAATTATGGAATTGCAAAGGAAGAGCTCAACATTTCTTTAGTTAAAATGGTCGATACTATGGATTTCTCATCGATTTGGTCTCAAAGAATGCTCAAATCGTTCTATCTAAATCATGGGTCCATTTCGAGCTTTTAAATATAAAAATGGCAATATTGGAGTTGACGTTGGAGTGGTTGCAATTAAAAAATGAAATGTTGAGTTTCATGTGGATAATTTAGTTGAGGCAGAGGATGTCAATGCTGAGCAGAACAATAATGAAGAAGATGAGGATATCATGGTGGAGCATGGGATTTTAGCGCCTCACAAGGAGTGTAGCTTTGAATCTACCAGTGACCAGACTCCCCTCCTTCTCAGCTTGATACATAACTTAATGAAGCACATACTGCTTCTATTATGGAGGATATGTAGTGATTTAGGCAGTTGTTAGTCTTTTTTTTTTAAATATGTTATATAAATATATTATGTTTGTAGGTATGTTTTGGAGACTGTATGGAGAAAATCAGTTTAGAATAGCTATTTGTAGTCCAGTTGTGAATTGTGTCAATCATTCTTGGTTTTTTTTGTACATTAGAAGAAGAAATTTTGGTTGATGATATACAAGTTTGTGCAATTTCACCTTAGTCCTTCATCGAATCCAAAAATAAAAATAAAACAAATCCATGCGTGATATTTATCTATATCACTCTATTTAATTTTTTGGCTATACCCAACATCAAAGTAAATTGTTGCTTTTCTTTTGGTGTAAAATCTTATTCTACTAATCTTTTCGCAAACCAAAAAATATTTCCCTAATTTTAAAATGTTTTCGTAACTTAATTTGGTAATTTTTCGATTTCCCTTCCTGGTTAACGTGAGCATTTATTCGGAAAATCAACATTGTATAATGATTATTTCTGTTTAGCAAATCGATTGGTATTATAAAATATTTTCACCACTTATTCAGAAAATGCATGCATAAACAATTTTCTGTAAACAATTTTTGTCATGGATGAGTAAAGTGATGTGCAAAAAACAATATGTGTGGTAGAACCTTTGTTCATTGTTTTTTACACTTTCATATACATTATTCATCTGCACATAGAAACATTTTGGAGCACAGATTATTGAATATTAAAAAGTTGATTAAGGCTAGTAATGAAATCGTTATGCTAAAATTAAAACTTCGACTCTATCTCCGCATTCCACAATAATGACAAAGTATTGTGTGCAAAGAACGAGTATGTGTAGAGATAAGGGACTTTTAAGAATAATTTCACAAAATACAAACTTCGACGACACCTTTTCACTCTGCAATAAAGATAAATTGCAAAAATGCAAGCATTCTCAAATAAGAGAAAATGTGGGCCCCACATAAAGAAGTATAGCCTTAATCAATTAATTAACAGTAGAGGAGATAAGGGAGTGTGGACAAGCACATTCCACAATAAAACTTTGACTCTACCTATGAACTCCACAATAACAACAAAATATTGTGTGTGGAGGACGTGTATGTGCGGAGATAAGGGAGTATGGAGAAGCACTTTTCATAATAAAAACCTGGACTTTACTTTTGTACTATGTGGTAAGGAAAAATTGCACTCACAACCAAAGTTGAATCAATCATTCTATTGTTAATAGAAAAATTAGTAAATTATAATTATAATACATATAATTAGAATAGAATTGTACAAATGATATCCGCACATCTTTTCAATTTTATATCAGGCATATTGGCTATAGAAACATGTGCATATACTTGAATTCACTGAATAAGTGTTGAAAATATTATTTTAAAATATCGATAGATACATTTTTATCGATATCAAAGTAAATTTTATTAAGTATTTTGGTGATAATGTCATTGTGTATCATTTTTATGAGTAGATATTAATATCATTGTTAAGAATTATTTAATTCTTTGATGTTCACATTCCCTCTCCACACAATTCTTCCACATCATTATTATTATATATTATTGGTAATATTTTAACACTGAATCATATTTTGAATATCGTTAGTTAATTTAGTAAAGGTTGTACGGAGTGAAAACAACACTCTACACAATGATAACATGATTGCATATCATTTCACTGAATAGATATTAATAGCACTGACAAGAATTAATTAATTCTTCAACGTTAAGTTCGAATTTTCATTCTCTCTCCATACAAATTTTTTGCATCATTATTATTATATATTATTAATACTATTTTAACACTGAATCGTATTTTGAATACTGTTAGTTAATTGATTAAAGGTTGTCTACAATGTGGACAAACTTTGCATAATGAAATCTTTGTTCATATAATGAATGTCATCCACTCAAATCTATCTGCACAGTGAAAGCTCTTCGCACAATGAAATCTCTCTGCGCAAATCTCTTTGCATAATGAATGATTTCTGCATAACTATGTAGAATAGTTAATTTTCTGCAATACGCAGAATCAATTTCTAAACCGCACTAAAGAATCCACACTCTAGACATTTTTTTGGAACACGTGTGGGAGTGTGGGAGTGTGAAAAAAGTTCAAACCTAACACACAATGTTGCAAAATCAACTTCTCTGCACTTCAAATCCAACATACAATATCAAATCTCATTTATCAAATTTGATCTTGCACATTGCACTCGTTATTTGCTATTTGAATAGTTTAACATTTGTGTTTATAACATATTTTATTACGTAATCATTCTAATGCTAACAAGTAATGTGCAAACTATTGAAAACATTTAGTACTAGAGCATGCAAAAAAGGACAAGTGTGTCATATGAAAAAATTGTGTCAAGACGGTAATGTTATGAAGAAGCAGAAACTTGGAATTCACACTTAGCATTGAAGAATTAATTAATGCTTAGCAGTGATATTAATTTCTATTCAGCAAATCAAAATGCAATTAAGTTATTGCTCAAGCGCTCAATAGCATTTACTATGATGCATTCTATAGTGATTACTGCTTTTAAAAGAGCGACTTCAGTTGGAGATGTTGCTGCTATCGATACTGGTGCAACTGGTGTTGGTTATGGGTAGTTTGTATCTATAGGTGACCATTCAAAGAGTTTAGTCATAGATGGAGGATATGTGGAGGAAGTACATTTTATGAGTTAGAGATTATGTTCGACGCCAAGTGATGGTTATGCGAATGGATCTGCATCTATTTTTTGATGGCATATTGAATCTATTTCCCAGACTATATTTAGACTAAGTAGTTTGAGACTCATTTCAATTATGTTGTGCCTATCTGAAGGTGAAACATGGATATTGATGGTGTTATTTAATATTATATTTCTAGTGATGTTTGGAGCAAAATAGTATTTGGTAATGTAATGATCCTGAAAGTTTTATGGATCCTGAAAGTTTTGTTAAATTGTTATCGATACTGTAATCTTTGCTTCTAACATTATCGATTTTTTGAGCTTTTCATTTTCCATCTTATTTGATTCTTTTGGTCAATTGAAAGCAATGCTAAAATGCATGGACGAATAGATAAACATAAAAACATGTGTCAGATGCTAATTTATAATCCATTTAGAATGATGAACTTTTGCAATTTGATTTTCAAAGTGTAGAACTTACAATCAAAGCTTTCATTGCACAAAAAAACTTATAATAATTTTGGAATGCTAGCTTTTAGCATAACGTACAATGGTAGAAACCACAACAAGCCATAAATTGTTACTTAATTGACTTAATTGACTTAATTCACAGAATAGAGATCATTTAATATTTGGATAATCTTTCAAAGGCATCTATGTCATGAATTGACATCTAAGATCTGAAATCACTCCTTACTACACACAATAAAAGTTGATCTATAGCAAAAGAAGTTTACATAGTAAATGTCCTGCATATGTTTTTTTTCACCGAATAAATGCCAAAAGACTTATATTTATTGGCATGAGAGCTTTAGTTAATCAAAATAGGATGTGGTTTAGGATATTAATAAAATAGTATCTCGATATTGATTAAAAAGCGTGTGAAACACGTCAATCATGAAATGTAATTGTATCAATTGGGCTATGCCGAGTTGGAATTTAAGTAAAATGTATATGATTAAAAGCAATTAATTTCAAAACAAACTTTTTCTGATTAAAGATGAGGAAAATTAGTACTAGCCATATTGATGGCGAACACTGGCTAATGAATACCATTAAAATCAATAATGTATAAATGTCCTTTTAGAACATAGATGTCAATTCATGATTTGAATGAGTTATCTCCTTTGATGTATTATATGCAGGCTTGTTGGTTGTGAAAGAAATTTGTCAACATGTTCATTTTGTTATAAACTCGTTAGTACTGAAGTAAACACTAAACTTGTTTTAGGCAATTGACTTACTTTGTTTGTTATGAAACTGTTAAGTGTATTTATGTTTTTCTTTCTAATTTGTCTATCATTTTTTTCATTTGTTACTAAGAGAAAAAAAAATGACCCAAATCAACAATGGCTCTAATAATGAAAGATGTTGGCACAAAACCCTCCGCGCAGTGAAAGTTCTTCGTACAAGCATTTGTTAATAATAAAAAAATAAGTGTGTCGTGATGTTTCGGGCTTCCGTGTACATATTATTGTTAATCCCAAATAATCCATATCTTTTTATTGTAAATACCCCTAATTAACTGATTAAAAGTTGTGCTCTTTTAATGAAATATCTCCGCTCAGTGAAAGCTTTCCTCACAAACATTTGTTAATAACAAATACAAGTGTGTCGCAATGTTCCACAATTTTGTATGCATTCTCTCTCCACATAATTATTTTGCATCATTATTATTATATATTATTGGTAATATTTTAATACTAGATAATCCATATTTCTATATTTTGAATACCACTAGTCAATTGAGTAAAGGTTGTGTAGATTGTGGAGAAAACTCTACAAAATGGAAACTCTCAACAAAGACCTCTCAGAGACTGAGTGTGGAAGACTGGAGAATAATCTCTCCATGGAAATCTCTCTACAAAATCATTTTTCAATAACAAATACAAGTGTGCTGCGATGTTCTGCACTTCCATATATATTTTCTCTCCACATAGTTCTTCTGCATCATTATTATTATATATTATTGGTAGTATTTTAATTCTAAATAATCCATATCTTCGTATTCTGAGTATTGCTAATTAATTGTGCATAGTGCAGAGAAAACTCTACACAATGAACACTCCATGCATAATGAATTAGAATTTTCTTCAGATTGTGATATTTCTATTTGCTCCTTCGATTTTCTTGATTGTTTGGTACCTGTGAATTGAGTTGGCGTAAAATCAAGGAAAGTTAGATTGATGAAATATATAGATTGTTAGAGTGACTTTTCAAGCATATAATGGAATTTTCTTCAGACTGTAATCTTTCCATTATCGCGTTTGATTTTCTTGATTCTTTGGTACCTTTGGATCGAGTCGACATTAATGGTGGAGACAAAGGCTTAAAATCAAGGAAAGTTAAATTGATGGTGTGTGTGTGTATATATATATATATATATTGTTGGAGTGACTTTTCTAGCATAAAGTCAGGGATTAGAGCCATACTTTTCCAAGTTTATCAATAGCTTTGGTGCAAGTTGAATTTTATGGAGCGCAATTCTGGAATTGCAGAGGAAGAGCTCAACATTTCTCTAGTTAAAATGGTCGGTGCTTTGTATTTCTCATCTCTTTGGTCTCAAATCATGCCCAAATGATTATATCTAAATCATGGGTCCATTTTGAGCTTTTGAATAAAAATGGTAATATTGGAGCTGAAGCTAGAGTGGTTGAAATTAGAAAATGAAATGTTGAGTTTTCATTTGGATAATTTAGCTCAAGCATAGGACATCAATGCTTAGCAGGATGATAATGAAGAAGATGAGGATATCATGGTGGAGCATTATATTTTAGTGTCTCATGAGGAGAGTAGCTTTGACTCTGCCAGTGACCAAACTCCACTCCTTCTCAGCTTGAGACATAAGTTAATGAAGCACAAATTGCTTTTGTTATCGAGGATATGTAGTGATTTAAACAATTATTAGTCTTTTTTAATTATGTTATACAAATATATTATGTTTGTAGGTATGTTTTTGAGACTATATGGAGAAAATTAGTTTAGAATAGCTACTTGTAGTGTAGTTGTGAATTGTGTCAATCCTTCTTTGATTTTTTGGACTATTAGAAGAAGAAATTTTGGTTGATGATATATAAGGGTGTGACATTTCACCTTAGATCATCATCAAATTCGAAAATATAAATAAAACAAATCCATGCGTCATATTTCTCTATATCACTCTATTTAATTCGTTGGCTATACCCTACATCAAAGTAAATTGTTGCTTTGCTTTTGGGATCCTGCTAACCTTTTAGCAAACCAAAAAATATTTCCCTAATTATAAAATGTTTTGGTAACTTAATTTACATATTTGTCTATTTCCCTTCCTAGTTAACGTGAGCATTTATTTGGAAAATCAACATTGTATAGTGATTATTGCTTTTTAGAAAATTGATCAATATTATGTAATATAATTTTCACAATTTATTCAAAAAATGCATGCATAAACAATTTTTCGCAACCAGTTTTTGTTATGGCAGAGTAAAGTGATGTGCATAAAATAATATGTGTGGCAGAATATTCGTTCATTGTTTCTTACACTTTCATATACATTATCCATCCGCACATAGCAACATTTTGGAGTGCATATTATTGAATATTAAAAAGCTAATTAAGGCTAATAATGAAAGCGTTATGTTAAAATAAACACTTCGACTCTATCTCTGCATTCCACAATAATGACAAAGTATTGTGTGCGAATAATGGGTATGTGTAGAGATAAGGGAGAATCGAGAAGAATTTCACAAAATACAAACTTCGACTACACCTTTTCACTTTGCAATAAAGATAAATTGTAGAAATGCGAGCATTCTCAAATTACGAGAAAATGTGGTCCCCACATAGAGAAGTATGGCCTTAATAAATTAATTAACAATAGAGTAGATAAGGGAGTGCGGACAAGCACGTTGCACAATAAAACTTTGACTCTACCTATGAACTCCACAATAATGACAAAATATTGTGTGCGGAGAATGTGTGTGTGCAAAGATAAGGGAGTATGGAGAAGCTCTTTGCATAATAAATACTTGGACTTTACCTCTGTACTATGCAACAAGGAAAAACTACACTCACAGTCAAAGTTGCATCAATCATTTTATTGTTAATAGAAAATTAGTAAATGATAATTAGAATAGAATTGTACGAAGGATATCTACACATCGTTTCAATTTTATATCAGGGATATTGGCTATAGAAACATATGCATCGATATCAAAGTAAATTATATTTAGCATTTCGGTGATAATGTGATTGTGTATCATTTTTATGAGTAGATATTAATATCATTGTTAAGAATTATTTAATTATTCAATGTTTAGATTCTCTCTCCACACAATTCTTCAACATCATTATTATTATATATTATTGGTAATATTTTAACACTAAATCGTCTTATGAATATCACTAGTTAATTTAATAAAGGTTGTATGGAGTTAAACAATACTTTGCACAATGATAACATGATTGCATATCATTTTCTTTAATAGATATTAATAGCACTCATAAGCATTAATTAATTCTTCAATGTTAAGTTGAATTTGCATTATCTTTGCACAAATTTTTTGCATCGTTATTATTATATATTATTAGTATTATTTTAACACTGAATCATATTATGAATACCATTAGTTAATTGATTAAAGGTTGTACGGAGTGAGGACAAACTCCGTATAATGAAATCTTTGTTCATATAAATGAATGTTATCCACTCAAATCTATCTTCACAATGAAAGCTCTTCGCACAATGAAATCTCTCTGCACAAAAATCTATACATAGTGAATGCTTTCCGCATAAGTGTGGAGAATAGTTACTTTTCTGCAATGCCATGGAATCAATTTCTACCACATTTTAGACATTTTTTTGGAACACGTGTGGGAGTGTGGGATTGTGAAGCAAGAGCTCAACATTTCTTTATTTAAGATGGTTGGTGCTTCTCATCACTTTGGTCTCAAATCATGCTCATGTGATTCTATCTAAATCATGGGTCCATTTCAATCGTTTAAATGAAAAATGGCAATATTGGAGTTGACGCTTGAGCATGGGATTTTAGCGCCTCACGAGGAGAGTAGCTTTGACTCTGCCAATGACCAAACTCCACTCCTTCTCAACTTGAGACATAATTTAATGAAGTGTAGATTGCTTCTGTTATGGAGGATTTGTAGTGATTTAGACAATTATTAGTCTTTTTTTGTAATTATGTTATAAAAATGTATTATGTTTGTAGGTATGTTTCTGAGAATGTATGGAGCAAATCAATTTAGAATAGCTATTTGTAGTCTAGTTGTGAATTGTGTCAATCCTTCTTGGATTTTTTGGACATTAGAAGAATAAATTTTGGTTGATGATATACAAGGTTGTGGCATTTCACCTTAGTTCATCATCGAATTTGAAAATAAAAATAAAACAAATCCATGTGTGATATTTATCTATATCACTCTATTTAATTTGTTGGATATACCCTACATCAAAGTAAATTGTTTCTTTGCTTTTGGTGTAAAATCTTATTTTGCCAATCTTTTTGCAAACCAAAAAAAATTCCCTAATTTTAAAATGTTTTCATAACTTAATTTGTAGATTTATTTATTTCCCTTCCCAGTTAACATGAGCATTTATTCTGAAAATCAACACTGTATAATGATTATTTCTTTTTAGAAAATCAATTAGTATTATAAAATATTATTTTCACCATTTATTCAGAAAATACATGCATAAACAATTTTCCGCAACCAGTTTTTGTTATGGGTGAGTAAAGTGATGTGCGGAAAATAATATGTGTGGTAGAATATTCGTTCATTATTTTTTACACTTTCATATACATTATCCATCTACACATAGCAACATTTTGGAGTGCAGATTACTGAATATTAAAAAGTTAATTAAGGCTAGTAATGAAATCGTTATGCTAAAATAAAAACTTCGACTCTATCTCTGCATTTTGCAATAATGACAAAGTATTGTGCGTGAAGAACGAGCATGTGTAGAGATAAGGGATTATTGAGAAGAATTTCACAGAATACAAACTTCGACTACATCTTTGCACTCTGCAATAAAGATAAATTGCAAAAATGTGAGCATTCTCAAATAACAAGAAAATGTGGGCCCCACATAGAGAAGTATAGCCTTAATAAATTAATTAACAGTAGAGGAGATAAGGGAGTGTGGACAATCACATTGCACAATAAAACTTTGACTCTACCTATGAACTCCACAATAACAACAAAATATTGTGTGCAGAGATAAGGGTGTATGGAGAAGCACTTTGCATAATAAAAACTTGGACTTTACCTCTGTACTATGCGATAAGGAAAAAATCACTCACAGTCAAAGTTGCATCAATCATTCTATTGTTAATAGAAAAAATAGTAAATGGTAATTAGAATACATATAATTAGAATAGAATTGTACGAAGGATATCCGCACATCATTTCAACTTTATATCAGGTATGTTGGCTATAGAAACATGTGCATATACTTGAATTCACTGAATAAATGCTAAAAATATTATTTTAAAATATCGATAGATACAATTTTATCAATATTAAAGTAAATTCTATTAAGAATTTCGATGGTAATGTGATTATGTATCATTTTTATGAGTAGATATTAATATCATTGTTAAGAATTATTTAATTCTTCGATGTTCACATTCTCTCTCCACACAATTGTTCTGCATCATTATTATTATATATTATTGGTAATATTTTAACACTGAATCGTATTTTGAATATCGTTATAATTTAGTAATGGTTATACGAAGTGAAAACAACACTTTGCACAATGATAACATGATTGCATATTATTTTGCTGAATAGATATTAATAGCACTCATAAGCATTAATTAATTCTTTGACGTTAAGTTTGAATTTGCATTATCTCTCCGCACAAATGTTTTGCATCATTATTATTATATATTGTTAGTATTATTTTAACACTGAATCGTATTATGAATACCATTAGTCAATTTATTAAAGGTTGTACGTAGTTTGGACATACTCCGCATAATAAAATCTTTGTTTGTATAATGTATGTTATCCACTCAAATCTATCTACACAGTGAAAGCTCTTTGCACAATGAAATAAACTTGCACAAAACTCTCTACATAATGAATGATTTCCGTATAAGTGTGTAGAATAGTTATTTTTCTTCAATGATGCAAAACCAATTTCTACCACACTAAAGACTCCACACTTTAGACTTTTTTTCAGAACACGTGTGGGAGTGCGAAAAAAGTTCAAACCTAACACACAATGTTGCAAAATAAATTTCTCTGCACTTCAAAACCAACATACAATATCAAATATAATTTATTAAATTTAATGTCGCATATTGCACTCATTATTTGAACAGTTTAATATTAGTGTCTATAACATATTTTATTACATAATCATTATAATGATAACATGTAATGTGCAAACTGTTGAAAGCATTTAGTACTAGAGCATGCAAAAAAGGACAAGTGTGTTATTTGAAGAAATTGTGTCCAACCGGTAATGTTTATTAAGACGCAGAAAATTGGAATTCACACTTAGCCTTGAAGAATTAATTAACACTTAGCAGTGATAATATCTATTCAGCAAATCAACATGAAATTAACAAATCGCTCAAGTGCTTAACAACATTTACTATGATGCATTTTGTAATGATTACTACTTTTAAAAGAGTGAGTTTAGTTGGAGATGTTGTTGCTATTGGTGTTGGTTATGGTAGTTTGTATCTATAAGTGACCATTTAGAGAGATTAGTCATAGATGGAGGATATGTGGAGGAAGTACATTTTATGAGATAGAGATTAGGTTGGAGGCCAAGTGATGGTTATGAGAATGGATCTGCATCTATTTTTTGATGGCATATTGAATCTATTTCCCAGACTATTTTTAGACTAAGTAGTTTGAGACTCATTTCAGTTATGTTGTGCCTATATGAAGGTGCAACATGGATATTGATGGAGTTATTTAGTCTTATCTTTCTAGTGATGTTTGGAACAAAATGGTTTTTGAAAATGTAATGATCCTGAAAGTTTTGTTAAGTTATTATCGAGACTGTAATCTTTGCTTCGAACATTATCGATTTTTCGATCTTTTCATTTCCCATCTTATTTGATTCTTTTGGTCAATTGAGAGAAATGTTGAAATGCATGAAAGAATAGATAAACATAAAAACATGTGTCAGTTTCTATTTTCTAATCCATTTAGAACGATAAACTTTTTCAATTTGATTTTCAAAGTGTAGAACTTACAATTAAAGCTTTCATTGTGAAAAAAAACTTATAATACTTTTGGCATGCTAGTTTTTAGCTTAATGTACAATGTTAGAAACCACACCAAGTCATAAGTTGTTACTTAATTGACTTAATTCAATGAACAAATTTCATTTAATATTTGGATAATCTTTCAAATGCATCTAAGTCATGAATTGACATATAAGATTTGAAATTACTCCTTACTACACACAATAAAAGTTGGTCTATAGAAAAACAAGTTTACATAGTAAATGTCCTGCATACACTTTCGCTCATTGAATAAATGCAAAAAGACTTATATTTATTGGCATGAGAGCTTTAGTTAATCAAAGTAAGATGTGGTTTAGGATATTAATAAAACAATATCTTGCTATCGATTTATAAAGCTTGTAAAACACATCAATCATGAAATGTAATTGTATCAATTGGATTATATTGAGTTGGAATTTAAGTAAAATGTATATGATTTAAAGTAACTAATTTCAAAATAGAATTTTCTAATTAAAGATCAGGAAAATTAGTACTATCCATATTGATGGTGATCACTAGTTAATGAATACTATCAAAATCAATAATATTTAAATGTCGTTTTAAAACTTAGATGTCAAATCATGATTTGAATGAATTATCTCCTTTGACGTATTTTATGCAAGCTTGTTGTTTGTGAAATAAATTTGTCAACATGTTCATTTTGTTATAGACTCATTAGTACTAAAGTCAGCACTAAACTTGTTTTAGGCAATTGACTTACTTTGTTTGTTCTGAAACTGTTAAGTGTTTTTAGGTTTCGCCTTCTAAGTTTTCTATCGTTTTTTGCATTTGTGACGGCCAAGATATCTTAATGCTTAACCAAGTTATATTAGCATTTAGTCGAGATATTTTAATGCTAATGGATAAGATATTGGAACTTTAACAAATTCTTAGGTGGTTTGAAGATGAACTAGACATTGTAAGAACGTTATTAGAAGAGCTCTCACAAAACATGAACAAAGCAATCAGATCTCCATTTTGGAAACATAATCAGTAGAAGCATTAATATCCATAACCAATGGTTGATTAGTAAATAAATTATTAGGGAATCTTGCTATTTGCTCAACCAATTTTGAAATTTAGTATATGCTAAAGGCAATGTATCGTAATATTCTCAACACAGTAAAAAAAAACATATAGGACTATTTTGACATACTCACATATGTATAAATGCAAAATATTTTATTGGTTATAGCGTAGTATTGCTTATTCGATTTACAAATTTGTTTCAGCTCTGTATGATAATGGTGTATTTAAATATTTCTTTCAATCTTGTATCGAATAACTTTATTTTACAGGAAGAATTGAAAATCTAATAAACCAATAAAATAATGTAAGAAATCACAATGGAAAGAAGCACACATGACACAAGACAATGAAAAACATAGTAAATGATATTAGTAAGTAGCATAATACAAATATGAATATTTGATAATAGAGGGGGGTTTAGAGGAGTAGGAGAGCATTATGTGGAGTGCGGATGACAAAGCTAGCTGGTGGGAAGGAGAACAAATTTCCTTCCATACTATATTGAATGTTAACGGTTCACCGAACATTGCAAAAAAGAAGAAGATTGGAATATTCTGGAATATACACATACACGTGCATGCAAAGTATTTTATAAGTTATGTGGTACTGCTCCAGCTCTTGAAATACGTATTCATTTTACAAATTTGTTTGAGTTTTATATGATAATGATTCGTTTAGAAATTTTACATCGCAAAAAACAATTATGACATAGAACAATGAACTAGTTAGACATTAGAGTTAAATTGAAAAGCACGAAAATCATTGTCAAATATTATTAAACTCAGCTTTTTATTTATAAAGATGTCAAACAAGTATTAAGGATTCATATTCCCTTGATTAATAGCTACAATATGAATTTCCATAAGGAGAAATGGATTGGTTTAAGCAAGCCACAAAAATTGAAATTCCATTTGTTGTAGATGTGGATTACGGGTTGACGTGACGAAATCGAAAGTATGGAAGACATTATTTCATTGCAACGAGTGGAGTACTTATGTGGAATGCAAAGGCCCCACATTTCATAAAATTTCCCACGCAACTGCTCACCTCCACACATTTCTAAGAATGTATGGAGCAAATCAATTTAGAATAGCTATTTGTAGTCTAGTTGTGAATTGTGTCAATCCTTCTTGGATTTTTTGGACATTAGAAGAATAAATTTTGGTTGATGATATACAAGGTTGTGGCATTTCACCTTAGTTCATCATCGAATTTGAAAATAAAAATAAAACAAATCCATGTGTGATATTTATCTATATCACTCTATTTAATTTGTTGGATATACCCTACATCAAAGTAAATTGTTTCTTTGCTTTTGGTGTAAAATCTTATTTTGCCAATTTTTTTGCAAACCAAAAAAAATTCCCTAATTTTAAAATGTTTTCATAACTTAATTTGTAGATTTATTTATTTCCCTTCCCGGTTAACATGAGCATTTATTCTGAAAATCAACACTGTATAATGATTATTTCTTTTTAGAAAATCAATTAGTATTATAAAATATTATTTTCACCATTTATTCATAAAATACATGCATAAACAATTTTCCGCAACCAGTTTTTGTTATGGGTGAGTAAAGTGATGTGCGGAAAATAATATGTGTGGTAGAATATTCGTTCATTATTTTTTACACTTTCATATACGTTATCCATCTACACATAGAAGCATTTTGGAGTGCAGATTACTGAATATTAAAAAGTTAATTAAGGCTAGTAATGAAATCGTTATGCTAAAATAAAAACTTCGACTCTATCTCTGCATTTTGCAATAATGACAAAGTATTGTGCGTGAAGAATGAGCATGTGTAGAGATAAGGGATTATTGAGAAGAATTTCACATAATACAAACTTCGACTACATATTTGCACTCTGCAATAAAGATAAATTGCAAAAATGTGAGCATTCTCAAATAAAAAGAAAATGTGGGCCCCACATAGAGAAGTATAGCCTTAATCAATTAATTAACAGTAGAGGAGATAAGGGAGTGTGGACAATCACGTTGCACAATAAAACTTTGACTCTACCTATGAACTCCACAATAACAACAAAATATTGTGTGCAGAGATAAGGGTGTATGGAGAAGCACTTTGCATAATAAAAACTTGGACTTTACCTCTGTACTATGTGATAAGGAAAAAATCACTCACAGTCAAAGTTGCATCAATCATTCTATTGTTAATAGAAAAAGTAGTAAATGGTAATTAGAATACATATAATTAGAATAGAATTGTACGAAGGATATCCGCACATCATTTCAATTTTATATCAGGTATGTTGGCTATAGAAACATGTGCATATACTTGAATTCACTGAATAAATGCTAAAAATATTATTTTAAAATATTGATAGATACAATTTTATCGATATTAAAGTAAATTCTATTAAGAATTTCGATGGTAATGTGATTATGTATCATTTTTATGAGTAGATATTAATATCATTGTTAAGAATTATTTAATTCTTCGATGTTCACATTCTCTCTCCACACAATTGTTCTGCATCATTATTGTTATATATTATTGGTAATATTTTAACATTGAATCGTATTTTGAATATCGTTATAATTTAGTAATGGTTGTACAAAGTGAAAACAACACTTTGCACAATGATAACATGATTGCATATTATTTTGCTGAATAGATATTAATAGCACTCATAAGCATTAATTAATTCTTTGACGTTAAGTTTGAATTTGCATTATCTCTCCACACAAATGTTTTGCATCATTATTATTATATATTGTTAGTATTATTTTAACACTGAATCGTATTATGAATACCATTAGTCAATTTATTAAAGGTTGTACGTAGTTTGGACATACTCCACATAATAAAATCTTTGTTTGTATAATGTATGTTATCCACTCAAATCTATCTACACAGTGAAAGCTCTTTGCACAAAACTCTCTACATAATGAATGATTTCCGTATAAGTGTGTAGAATAGTTATTTTTCTTCAATGATGCAAAACCAATTTCTACCACACTAAAGACTCCACACTTTAGACTTTTTTTCGGAACACGTGTGGGAGTGCTAAAAAAGTTCAAACCTAACACACAATGTTACAAAATAAATTTCTCTGCACTTCAAAACCAACATACAATATCAAATATAATTTATTAAATTTAATGTCGCATATTGCACTCGTTATTTGAATAGTTTAATATTAGTGTCTATAACATATTTTATTACATAATCATTATAATGATAACATGTAATGTGCAAACTATTGAAAGCATTTAGTACTAGAGCATGCAAAAAAGGACAAGTGTGTTATTTGAAGAAATTGTGTCCAAACGGTAATGTTTATTAAGATGCAGAAACTTGGAATTCACACTTAGCCTTGAAGAATTAATTAACGCTTAGCAGTGATAATATCTATTCAGCAAATCAACATGCAATTAACATATCGCTCAAGTGCTTAACAACATTTACTATGATGCATTTTGTAATGATTACTACTTTTAAAAGAGTGAGTTTAGTTGGAGATGTTGTTGCTATTGGTGTTGGTTATGGTAGTTTGTATCTATAAGTGACCATTTAGAGAGATTTGTCATAGATGGAGGATATGTGGAGGAAGTACATTTTATGAGATAGAGATTAGGTTGAAGGCCAAGTGATGGTTATGAGAATGGATCTGCATCTATTTTTTGATGGCATATTGAATCTATTTCCCAGACTATTTTTAGACTAAGTAGTTTGAGACTCATTTCAGTTATGTTGTGCCTATATGAAGGTGCAACATGGATATTGATGGAGTTATTTAGTCTTATCTTTCTAGTGATGTTTGGAACAAAATGGTTTTTGAAAATGTAATGATCCTGAAAGTTTTGTTAAGTTATTATCGATACTGTAATCTTTGCTTCGAACATTATCGATTTTTCGAGCTTTTCATTTCCCATCTTATTTGATTCTTTTGGTCAATTGAGAGAAATGTTGAAATGCATGAAAGAATAGATAAACATGAAAACATGTGTCAGTTTCTATTTTCTAATCCATTTAGAATGATAAACTTTTTCAATTTGATTTTCAAAGTGTAGAACTTACAATTAAAGCTTTCATTGTGAAAAAAAACTTATAATACTTTTGGCATGCTAGTTTTTAGCTTAATGTACAATGTTAGAAACCACACCAAGTCATAAGTTGTTACTTAATTGACTTAATTCAATGAACAAATTTCATTTAATATTTGGATAATCTTTCAAATGCATCTAAGTCATGAATTGACATATAAGATTTGAAATTACTCCTTACTACACACAATAAAAGTTGGTCTACAGAAAAACAAGTTTACATAGTAAATGTCATGCATACACTTTCGCTCATTGAATAAATGCCAAAAGACTTATATTTATTGGCATGAGAGCTTTAGTTAATCAAAATAAGATGTGGTTTAGGATATTAATAAAACAATATCTTGCTATCGATTTATAAAGCTTGTTAAACACATCAATCATGAAATGTAATTGTATCAATTGGATTATATTGAGTTGGAATTTAAGTAAAATGTATATGTTTTAAAGTAACTAATTTCAAAATAGACTTTTCTAAAGGCCGTGTCTGGATGCAGGAAGACCCGCCTTTCACCGTGTGGGAGATTGAAGATAATTCAGAGGAGGACAGGGTCCCGAAGTCGGCGAGTGTTGGTGAGCACCATCCCAAAACTGTTGAGGCGGGAGGGCAAGTTCAGAATCAAATGGAGCAACGGAAGACCCGCCACCACGGCATGAGAAAACCCTGCTCTCCGATGCGGGTCAGGGAAGAGCCCCCGAAGGATGACTTGGGTTTTCGTGGTGTGAGCAGCCGCAGAAGCCCCCAAAAGACCCCAATGGACAGGACTAAACAGAAGGTTAAGACTGAGATCCCCAAGTATCAGAATGCGGGATGCCGCCGCTCTGTTAGAAGGAAGCATAGCATCCCCTTCGACAATGAAGGAACCCAATCGGGTAAACGGGGCAAAGGGCAGAATGCTCAGGTGAAGGAGGAGGGGGAGCCCTCCAGGCGCACGGGCAAAGGCCGAAAGCCCAGAGAAACCGTCAACCGCCGTGTCCGCCGGG
>APFE031224024.1:0-11627 GCA_000404065.3 Pinus taeda
TAGAACAGTTGGACATGGAGGTGGAGCAGCCAAAACAAGGTCAGGATACCAACCTCATGCCAATAACAACTGAGGTCACTCCACAGTGTTCACCAGCTCCAACAACAGAGCAAGTCCCGAGTGAACAAGGGGACACCATTCTCCTTGAGGACCATCCAAGAACGGAGATGTACAACATAACCTTTGATGAGTCTCAACACAGAGTTGTACAAGCACGTAGAGTGCACACCCCGGATGAGCATGCATCACCTGCGCACTTGGAAAAACAAGTGGTTGTGTCAGATGTAAGGAGACATCCAGTCGCCTTAGCTGATGCTACAAAGGCTTATGCCGAAGCCACCATCTCAAGTGTTAGGTTCTTGATAGTAGAAAACGAGTGCATGGCTAAGGAGTTACAAGCAGCGAAGCAGAGAAAGGAACAATCAACAAGATCCGCCAGAGCAAAAATGAAGATGGCTAGACTTGTTGAAGTATCAGCTCTTGAGACAGTCACGTGGAGACTATATGACAGGTTCGTCACCGTGCACAACACAGTTGTCCACCTACATGGTCATCAACAATGTTGCACCAAGATAGCGCGAACACTCACAGACATACACACTGTGGTTGATCATGTACAGACATGCACAATGAGGTACAAGGGAGCCTTGCTTCACTTGCACAAAATGATGAAGTCACAAGTGGAGTTGGACAAAGCACACATCCGGAGTCAGATCTGGAACTATGAGGAACTCTTGTTTCTCATCACTAGTATCGAGGCTTCGTATGCATGATTGTACAGGAGTTTGGACGTCATGGTGAGGAAGTATGGCACCCCATCGATTGGTACGCTCACCGAGGCCAAAGAAAAGAACCAATTCAGACTGGAGCTCGATGCGTACTTTGATCAATTGATGCTCATGGCCACCAGCGTAGGTTTTCAAGTCAGCGCAAATAACATGCAGATGTACATCGATGATCCGTACATGCTCAAGACTAAGTTGTGCATGTTACAGGATCAGTTGGACTGAGGTTACAAATCAGTATACTCGGAAGCAATGGAGATAAGAGTTCGTTTCCAAAAGGACTTCATCAAAGAGTACACGGACACCATTGCACACTATCAAGCATGGTATTAGTTCATCACCGAGAATCACAAAGAGAAGGTTGATGAGCTGGTATTTCCACAATCATTTGAGTCTTAGTGTTGTCTTGTCTGGCTGACTCAAGCCAATTTTGTCCCACATGGGTATATGTGGAAAATGTATCATTCTGTAAACATGATGTAAAGTGAAATTCCAAGTGTCACTAGTGGAATACAAACAGTCATATGTAATGTAAAGAGTCATGAGGGTAGTCTAAGAGTCACAAAGGGGAATGCCAAGGGTCACCCCACCCTTTGTTATAAATAGAACCTCATAACTCATAGAACAAGATTTTGGGAGCCAAGCTTTTTCTAGGCATTTCTTAGAGAGGGCTTGGAGAGTATTGTAACGAGCCTTGGCTTCTCCAAAGTGCAGAGCGAGCACATCTCTTTGGAGGAGCAGGCGGTGTTGACTATAATGTTCCACTATTGGGGCTAGTGGTTGTCATGGTTGTATGTATGGATGGAACTTTCACTTTATACATATAGCAGAGCCAGCGCATTTCATGCATATGTTTTTATTGTAGTTTGACTATTCTGGTTACTTTAGCAATGTATGTAGTTTTGTTTACGCATTGATGTATGGACTATTCCATATGTGATTGTATGAATCTTATTGAAGCGTGTTGTTGGTTTAACTCATCACTTTGGATTGTCGACTATTCTGCTTTTCAGTTTTTTATGTCATTCAGCTCGTGTGTTCCTTTCAGGCTGCATCCTATTACAGGCTTCTAAGGGGCACACTTATTTTCCCCCTTCATGTGTTAGAACCTCCCCATGCATTTCTCCTGACTTGCCGCAAGGTCACACACTTGCTTCCAACAAGGATGTCTTGCTTACCTCTGCGCGCTATCACAGTCAAGGCATGGCTCTACTACCCATTGCTGGTCATCAACAATGTTGCACCAAGATAGCGCGAACACTCACAGACATACACACTGTGGTTGATCATGTACAGACATGCACAATGAGGTACAAGGGAGCCTTGCTTCACTTGCACAAAATGATGAAGTCACAAGTGGAGTTGGACAAAGCACACATCCGGAGTCAGATCTGGAACTATGAGGAACTCTTGTTTCTCATCACTAGTATCGAGGCTTCGTATGCATGATTGTACAGGAGTTTGGACGTCATGGTGAGGAAGTATGGCACCCCATCGATTGGTACGCTCACCGAGGCCAAAGAAAAGAACCAATTCAGACTGGAGCTCGATGCGTACTTTGATCAATTGATGCTCATGGCCACCAGCGTAGGTTTTCAAGTCAGCGCAAATAACATGCAGATGTACATCGATGATCCGTACATGCTCAAGACTAAGTTGTGCATGTTACAGGATCAGTTGGACTGAGGTTACAAATCAGTATACTCGGAAGCAATGGAGATAAGAGTTCGTTTCCAAAAGGACTTCATCAAAGAGTACACGGACACCATTGCACACTATCAAGCATGGTATTAGTTCATCACCGAGAATCACAAAGAGAAGGTTGATGAGCTGGTATTTCCACAATCATTTGAGTCTTAGTGTTGTCTTGTCTGGCTGACTCAAGCCAATTTTGTCCCACATGGGTATATGTGGAAAATGTATCATTCTGTAAACATGATGTAAAGTGAAATTCCAAGTGTCACTAGTGGAATACAAACAGTCATATGTAATGTAAAGAGTCATGAGGGTAGTCTAAGAGTCACAAAGGGGAATGCCAAGGGTCACCCCACCCTTTGTTATAAATAGAACCTCATAACTCATAGAACAAGATTTTGGGAGCCAAGCTTTTTCTAGGCATTTCTTAGAGAGGGCTTGGAGAGTATTGTAACGAGCCTTGGCTTCTCCAAAGTGCAGAGCGAGCACATCTCTTTGGAGGAGCAGGCGGTGTTGACTATAATGTTCCACTATTGGGGCTAGTGGTTGTCATGGTTGTATGTATGGATGGAACTTTCACTTTATACATATAGCAGAGCCAGCGCATTTCATGCATATGTTTTTATTGTAGTTTGACTATTCTGGTTACTTTAGCAATGTATGTAGTTTTGTTTACGCATTGATGTATGGACTATTCCATATGTGATTGTATGAATCTTATTGAAGCGTGTTGTTGGTTTAACTCATCACTTTGGATTGTCGACTATTCTGCTTTTCAGTTTTTTATGTCATTCAGCTCGTGTGTTCCTTTCAGGCTGCATCCTATTACAGGCTTCTAAGGGGCACACTTATTTTCCCCCTTCATGTGTTAGAACCTCCCCATGCATTTCTCCTGACTTGCCGCAAGGTCACACACTTGCTTCCAACAAGGATGTCTTGCTTACCTCTGCGCGCTATCACAGTCAAGGCATGGCTCTACTACCCATTGCTGGGACTCCTACACCAAACGGTCTGAGGTCTAGTTGGGACTTCTTACCGAGGAGATCCCCTAACATGTTGGCAGGTCCAGCATTGTCAACAAGAAGTTAGTGAGATTGCCACCAAGTTTGAGAAGGAGTTCTTGTTGGTGTCCTATCTTTTTAGCACTATAGCCAAGGGGTGCGTGATTCGTGGACAATGATGCTTCTTGTCATATGGTGGGATCACAGGATCTATTCACCAGTGTTTCACAAGATGATTTAGATCTACATGTGGAGCTTGGAAACAATGCTAACTGTGCTATAGAGGGGGGAGGGTGTTGGAAAATGTAACTAGGTTCGGTCTTCATAATGCCTTGTGTAATCTTGATTTTAAGTATTTGATTTAGAGACGAGAAAATTTATTATTATTATTTTGTAGCATGGTTTTCATGCTCAAGATCATATTTATAGGCCAAGCACCCATTGAGTGCTTCTAGGTCTTTGTCAAAGTGTCAAAAAAATCAAAGTCATTGTAATATGTAAAGACCCTATTGGGCATGTTGTACCATGTAAAAAGAATTTATTTAGAGTCAAAAGAGTCAAATGTCCTCCTCCAAGACCAAGTCTGCCTGCTAAAAGACAAGTCGGATTAGCTGTGACAAGTCGGCCTCATTAGGGTTGTTTGAGCATCACAAGAAAGCCTATATATAAGGAAGAACTCAACCTCATCATGAGAGCATCTAAGAAAGTTCATTGAAGCACAAGATCAAGTATAGCTAGCGAAGAAGAGAAGAACAAGAGGAAAAATAAATCGATGTTTTGGAGCACTGTTTTAGGGCTAAATCTCACACGTGCGAAAATAATTAGGGCATCTTTGAGTTGCAACAAGGCTGAAATTGCAGTCACATCAAGAAGCTGAATTTAGTGTCAAAAAGCATCAAGATTGAAGGTTGAATCATGAAGGAAAGAGAAGCACACCAAGTGAAGAAAGAAGGAGATAAAATTCACCATCTTTCCCCACATGCGTGAAGTTAGGGTTTCTGCACTTAGGCTGAAATTGCAGTCAAGAAATTGCAGGTCCGAATTTGTGAAGTTGAAGCTATTCTGAAGTAGGTTGACTTGGGTTGTCTTTGAGAAGGAGAAAGGGCATCTAAGGAGAGGTTGACTTGGTCTTGGATGAGTCTTTGTCAAGAGTCTTAGGTCTTGGAATTCGTCATTTGAAGATGCTATAAGAAGAGAAGAATTCTTGTGGGTTTTTCCTCTCAAGAGGAGAGATTTTGGCCTTACCTAGCAACCTATATTTTGTGTCCTATTGTTCTTTTGATCTTCATAGTTTGGTAGTTGTTTGATGATAAGAACACTATAATAATATAGTAAAGAATAAGCTAACTATAAAGTACTTCAAGTTAAGTAAAAGAATATCACAAGGAGTTATCAAAGTAAGAGAAATCACCCTAATCTAGATGCCCTAGATTTCTCAACATGGTTTCAGAGCTAAGGTGACAAGAAGAAGAGGCAGCTTGAAGATCACTCCATTGAAGAAGGATACGTAAGGACCAAACCTAATAAGAGCATCAAGGAGAGCCAAAAAGCATCAAGGAAGACTAGTCTACACATCATCTTGAAGGAAGAAACACTTGAAAGAAGAAAGAAGAGCTCATGGACCCCACCTCCACTCAAAAGACTCTACACACTTGAAGTATTCTTGGAAGCATTCTCATTCTATCCAAAGGAAACAAGAAGAAGCACTTCATCATCATCAAAGGAATCAAAGTGATCTCCCTCACATTGAAGAAAGGATCACATCTCAAACATCCTTGAAGAAAGTCATCTCTCCCCATCTAGAAAAAGAAGCATTGCCTTTTGGAAGAAATAAGATCATCAAGAAAGCAATCATCATCAAGGAGGCATCTTCAGTTGTCAATGACAAAGTACTGGAAGTCAACATTATCAAGAAGGCATTTGTAATGTTCCTTTTTCTATTTTCGGCAAGATTACCAGGGATTTTACATTGGCCAATTTATTTCACAATTTCCATCCAGAGCACCGTACAAATTTGCAGAAATTTAACACAATAATTGTTGCCGCAAATAAATCAATAAACCTAGAAAAAAATGAAAATGTTGCAACACAATAACACGAGGAATGGGAAATAAACTCAGTTGTATTATGTTAACTAGAATGGGGTTTTACATGCCAATATTGTTAATCAAGGTTGTCATTGAAGTCAATATAGCATTGGCCGAGATGGCAAATATTCTTGAGATGCTTGGTTCCAGATGATGATGTCATGACTCTTGTTTGACAAGGATGCCATCAATTAATATGTCAAGCCACTAATGAAGAAGTCTTAAGAAGTGCCAAATGCCAATCATGTGCCTTATTTGATGATCTAGACCTTAACCTTGATGACATATGGAGGACTACACTTGATGAATGACCACACTTGATGATGGCACTTGATGAGGTCTTGATAACATGGTCAGAAGACTAGACGATGACGCGGAAGATCTCATTTGATGGTTGGAAGACTACCTTGGAACTTTCCTAATGATGTTGCCTATGACATATCATTGCACCATTATATGATGACACGGGACAATACACTCATTGTTGGATACTATCATGATGACATGGAGGTCCTACATGATATTAAGATGATGAAGAAGCCAAACAATGGAGAAGCCATACTGTCCCAAACATTCATCATGTTGTCCCAAACCTTTTATGCATACAATTTAAGGATAGTCACAAAGAAAAATTATTTTTGCCACCTTAGAGGCATCTTTTCTCAATGGGAGCTAGACCATCTTAAAGAGGATTTTTTCCTCTTTCTAATGAGCCCTTACTTTCCCTGAAACTCCCAGTGGTTGCTCAGAAAGTGAATTTTTAAGTTGAGAAATATATATTTTAATGCAAGTCGACATGAGCCGACTCATGCAACTTGGCCTCTCATTCAAGTGACGTGTCTCCTCACCTTAACGCAAAACCAGTATAAATATAAGTCCGTCTCCTCATTCAAGCCATCAAATTGCGGTGATCTCTTTTGAGATTGAGCACAGAATTCGGACAAGAATTATAGGAGCAAATAAGAGGCCGAGGAGGACATTGAAGTTTATTGTTTGGGCAAATTTTTAAGGAAGTCGTGGTCAGAGCTGTCACAGTTGTCATGGTTGCAGTTGTTGTAGTTTCTGTGGTCGTAGTTGCCATAGTTGAAGCTGCCGTAGTTGTCATGGTTGAAGCTACTGTGATTGAAGTTGCCATAGTTTCCATGGTCGAAGCTTTCGCAGCTGTCGTAGTTGAAGTTGTCGTAGTTTCCATGGTTGAACCTACGGTCTTCAAAGTTTTCGTAGTTACCGTGGACGAAGTTGCCATAGTTCCCGTGGTCAAAGTTGTCATAGTTGTTGTGGTTGAGGCTGTCGTGATCGAAGTTGTCATAGTTATCATGGTCGAAGTATTGATTAATTGGGATTAGACAAATAGAGCTTGTTGAAGTCTTCTCTTGAGAATAGAATAGGGGCAGAGTTGGAGAACTTTGTGAAGCAACATATTGAAGACCTGTGGAGATTGTTGAAGACCATGAGACATTGAAGCCATCATGAGGTGACCTTGAAGTAGTTTTGTTTGGGTAACATGAAGAGCAATGGTGACACCTTCATGTGAAGAACAAGGTTGTTGTTGATGACAAAACATTGAGACTAAATTGAAGGGATAGTTGAAGATTGACAGGGCTTGTTGAAGAAGACATTGGGAGCCGTGAAGTATAACCAAATATATCTTGATGAAGTAAAGCTAAGGGTTGGAACCCAAGAGGTTGGAGCCTCGAAAAAACAAGGTTGGTGCCTTGGAAGATAGGGTTGGAGTCCTAGAGGATCGAAGTCTTCAAGAAACCAGGTCGGAACCTGAATCAGATATAAGGTTGCAGCCCTTGAGGTTGATGCCTCAAAATTGACAAGCTTGAAGCCTTGGAAGTCCATGTCAATGCTTGGCATATTACAAGTTGGAGCTTGGGAGATTGAAGATCGGTGTCTTCATCTAGGGTTGGAGTCCTACATATATTGTACTTGATTTATTGTAAAGAAGAAATTAAAAAAAGCATTTATTGTTATTGTTCATTTTGTGTTCTAAATATAAGTGATTTAACTGGTAAAAATAACAATTGAAAAGAAATATTGATTCACCGCCCCTCTCAGTATTTCCAACAATTGGTATTAGATCTAATACCTTCACTCAAAGCCTAACAACTTGAAGGTTGGTGCCTTGGAAGATAGGGTTGGAGCCCTAGAGGATTGGAGTCCTCAAAAAACCAAGTTGGAGCCTGAACCGAATATAGGGTTGGAGCCCTTGAGGTTGGTGCCTCAAAATTGACAAGGTTGGAGCCTTGGAAGTCCAAGTCGATGCTTGGCATATTATAGGTTGGAGCCTAGGAGATTGAAGATCGATGTCTTCATCTAGGGTTGGAGCCCTACATAAATTGTACTTGATTTATTGTAAAGAAGAAATTAATAAAAGCATTTATTGTTATTGTTCATTTTGTGTTATAAATATAAGTGATCTAACTAGTAAAAATAACAATTGAAAAGAAATATTGATTCAACCCCCCTCTCAGTATTTCCAACAATTGGTATCAGAGCCAGTACCTTCACTCAAAGTCTAACAACTAGAAGGTTGATCCTTAGAACATAAAAGGCAAAGCCAAGGAAGAAAGCCTCCAATCCTCCTAAAGATGTCTCTTCCTCAATTGTCAAAATTGAAGACAATCAAATTGGTAAGGTTCCATTGTTCAATGGAAATTTTGATGTATGGAAACTAGGGCCAAACTCCATGTGGGTCATCTTATCTATGGCAGCTAATATTTTTCTTGGATCCCTCTCATCGAGAGGTGTAGGATTGATCTAAAGATCATCTTATTCCAATAAGTATTCATGGAGTTATGAATTTATTTGTGTTATAAGACAATTCGTCAAGGTCGGCCAGCAACCAAATAAACCCCACATGTGCTCAACATTTTAGTATAAAAGGAGATGACTTGAGATTCATTTCACACACACTTCAATCTTGATTGCTCTCCACTTGTTTTGGGTTTTAGTGTGAGAGAAATCTAGGAGGAAGTAGCTCTAAGATGCAGGAGGAAAGGAGGCTTAACAATCTACCCTAGCCATAGTCCTAGCACAACCCTAGCTTCTACGCATAACCTAGAGGACACAGTGAAGAAGGAGGCCTACACGTTGCCCTCTACACGCCCTAGACATAGCTATAAAGGAGGCCTTAAGAAGCTGTACCTAGTTGCAGTCAAGGAGGGTTACTACAAGCCCTAGACGCAGCTATAGAGGAGGCCTTAACAAGCTACCTAGCCGCAGTCGAGGAGGGTTACTACAAGCCCTAGACGTAGCTATAGAGGGGAGGCCTTAACAAGTTGTACCTAGCTGCAGTCAAGGAGGGTTATAACATGCCCTAGCTGAAGTAATGAAGTTAGGCCAACGAGGGGTTGTAGGGACGTTATTCAGGTGACCGAGTGCTAAAAGAGGGCCGAAGTACCTTGCTGAGGGCTACAGTCAAGAAGGAGATACATGTTGCCCTCTACAATCCCTAGACACAGCTATAGAGGAGGCCTTAAGAAGCTATACCTAGCTGCAGTCAAGGAGGGTTACTACAAGCCCTAGAGGCAGCTATAGAGGAGGCCTTAACAAGCTGTACCTAGCCGCAGTCAAGGAGGGTTACGACAAGCCCTAGAGGTAGCTATAGAGGAGGCCTTAACAAGTTGTACCTAGCCGCAGTCAAGGAGGGTTATAACATGTCTTAGCTGTAGTAATGAAGTCAGGCCAACAAGGGGTTGTAGGGACATTATTCAGGTGACCGAGTGATGAAAGAGGGCGAAAGTACCTTGCTGAGGGTTGCCATAATTTGCGACTGTCTTGGGCAAGAAAACGCAGGGATATCTCTTGTAACAACTGAGTAAAGGAACCTTTCTATTGTGACTAGGCCGCAGGCCTATAGGTGTTGTTTTGAGGGTCAAACATAGAGCTGTAGGTGCCTCCTCAAACAACAAGGTCACATAACTTGAAGAGGAAAGGAGGTCGTGTAAGTTAAGGTGTTTTGGGCATGACTGTTGGGTTGTGACCAAAACACTGCTCATAAACAGAAGTGCAAAAGTATGGTTACTTGTGTTGGGTCATTGGAGAGGTCTCTTCATTTATGAGTAGATTCTATATTCTGTCACAAGAAGTTTTACCAACAACTTATATTACAGTGGGTGAATAACAATGGGACAGCAGCAATGACATGGTGCAATTGGGATAACAGCAATGACATGATGCAGTAATAGCCAACTGGGACAACAAGACATGGTGCAACAATAGCCAATTAGGACACCAGTATGGTAAGCAAGGTGCAACAAGCACATGGTGGCAAGCATGGTGGAGCAAGCACATGGTAGCAAGCATGGTGCTGCAAGCACATGGGACAACAGTATGGCAACATCGTATAGCATGCCACATGGGACAGCAGTGTGGCAACAAGGTGCAGCAATGGCACATGATGGTACTTGATGCAGTGTAGTGATGTGTACAATCATGATTGATGAAGCATGATGAGATGCAACATAGTGATGATGGGTGCAACATGATGATGAACAATGATAAGTGCAACATGGTGATAAAGTCAGCTGGGAGAATCAGTTGAAGCAACATGTCTTCAACTAAGTTCAGCTACCTCATGTATCATGTACTTAGAGATGATCTATGCTCTTGTTTAATAAGTCAAAATGTTGACTTTTGTTGTAAATGTACTATCTCTCTCTCTCTCTCTCTCTATTGAACTATTGAAGAACATTTAAGAATAATTGATCAAGGGTTTCCCCACATTGGGGTTTGTCCCCGGCTAGCGCCACATCTTGTGTCCTCTTGTCTTGGCTTGTCTTCTACGATCAATGTTTACGTTCTATCTGCAATTTACTTTAATGCTGATGTGATTGCTAATCTGGAAAAGATATTGAGCTAACTGTAAAATTGAAATAAATTGCTCTAAGCATAGAACATACCTCTAAACTTAACAAATGAGAAATTTCTTAATGGCTCAGGGCGTTGGAGTATGGGAATTAGTGATTATTGATAGCACGATGAACGATGAATACGAGTACAATACAAGAGCAATGAAGACAATTTTGAATGGGCTACCAAATTCTATAAAGGCCAATTTGGAAAAATGTTCGTCAGCGAAAGATATATGGGACAAACTTCATGACCTTAACTCAAAAGGGGCATTGACCATAACCTCTAGTCAAGAAGATGATGGAAAGCAAGAAAGAAATCCAAAACCCATCAAGGAAGTTGAAAATAAGAGTGATGACATCAAGGCCATAGAAGACCTAGAAGAAGAAAGTAAAGAAGACTTTGAAGAAGATCTCCTGACTAAACTTATAGTTGCTATGGAAGAGATTAACAATTTGAAAAAGGAAAATGACGAACTTAAGAAGAAAGCGCAAGATGGTGACCAAGACAAGGCAAGGAAGGAAGTTGATCTTTTCAAGCTTCACGTACTAGAAAGAGATGAGGAACTCACCAAACTTAAGGAGGAATTTCATCAAAACAAAAGAAAGCATCATGAAGAGGTCATATCCATGGCAAATCCAAGTGGATAAGTAAACGAAAAGGGAAGAAACTTTGTCAAGCCACCTTGAACAAAGACTCAAGAGCTTGAAAAAGTTTGAAGCAAAGATTGGTCAGGGCATGCATAATTAGGTTGATTCTTCGGTACATGATAACAATTTGTGAAGTATTTAAACAATTTATCTTAGCTTGATGTTTACTTCATTATTAGCATATTTGATTACTTCATCAAACTGCTACCAAAACCAAAAAGAGACAAGAACACAAATGGTTGGCTATCTACCAAGGCCAAAACCTCTCCCTCTTGGAGAGGAAAACCCATGAGTAAAATTCTTCTTATAGAGATTCCATTGACGAATCTCAAGACCATGACCCTCGACACACTTTGCCTCTCCAAGACCAAGACATCAATCCACTTGCTTGAACGCTGCTGAGATCATCATCTTGCTACACCTCTGAGATCACTATTACATCTTCAAGAGCTTCGTCACTGCTGCAAGCTAAGTCACATGACACGAGGACACGAGACACGGACGACACGTAAATACAAGTATTCAATACGAAAACGCAGCGACCTGGAA
>APFE031224030.1:6996-52566 GCA_000404065.3 Pinus taeda
TATATATAAAACAATTATTCAATTAAATAAAAGAAACATTCTTTTATTTAGAAAGACCAATATATTCATTAAAAGAAAGCCTATATACACTATTGCAAAATTTCTAAAGATATCCTTATAATGCTTTCATCATTAAAAAAAAGTAATAAAAAATAGCTAACAATAATTAACGAAACACTACTTTTGCTGTGTTGATCTATCCTTATCCTTTTACCATGCTCATTTACTTCTTATTGTACACTTATAATTTACATGTTATAATCTATTGTGTTTTTAATATAGTAAACAATTCAGTTTTTGCCATGTTTCTTCATCTAGTAATTGGATGTTGATCGTTTTCCTATATATCTCATCAACCTGTAATTTTTTTTACAAAAGTAGGCTTATTGATATATAAGTGTTTCACCTCATGCTGGAGGTAAAACATATTTTCAAAAGAGTCTAGTATAATACTCTGCTAGTTGGTATACCAGTCATTTATGAGGTATTTGCCTCTTCTTTTTCCACTTCCTTGATTTTGTTTTTGTAGTCCTCCTGTGTCACCAACTTATCATTTATGACTAAGGGACTAGGTAGTCCCTTTTCTCTCAAAATTTCAAACTTGGTCATAAACCTGTCAACCACTAGTTGCATGGTTTGACACTTATCTCCTAAATTTAACATTAAATTTCTCTTAGTTAAGACCCTCTTGACTTCCAAAATCGTACATATCCTATCATGTATGTCAAGTTCTTATAGCTCATATTTGTTCTTGGAGTTGAGGAATTGGATATTCTTATTGCTTCCTTCGACATTTGTCCAAGTAATTCTTTGACCTTCTGGATGGATTATATAGTCTGTTTGATAAAGTCCATCTGTTCAAAAATGAACTGGATAGATGGCAAAATATCATTGATAGAGTTAATGATATTGACCCATAATAATTTCTTGGCCTTTCCCAACAACTCACTCAGTGTCAATTCTTTCTCAAGGTTTTTCACTCTCTCATTCATTCTAGTAGCCTTCTGTTGTTCATCCTTGTGCATGATCTGGGCTAACCGATAATATGTATCTAGGCTTGTAGGTTTCTCTTTTAATTTGTTCATTTCACTCGTCTGAATGAACATTTCATCCATTGCCTTAACCAACCTATTTGTTTCATCACTTGTGGTACCTGTTGTTGTTGATGTCAATGTTGATGTAGTTGTTGTTGCTACTGGCAATGCAATGATGATTGGACCAATGGGACCTAATGTTGTTGTGAATGTGGAAGGCATAATTGTGGTCTCTGTAGGAATGACAGTTGAAGGAACAATGTCTAGAGTAGCTTGTTTGAACTAGATCAAACTATCTATTTCTTTTTCCATTTCCTTCAACTAGTCATTAAGTTACAGCACCAAGTCCATCATCTCCTCATGATTTTTTGGCTTTCTAGGACTTCTTTAGTTTGAGGGTGTTGTGACTGAGGCAGCTTGAGTTATTTCTTAAGGGCTACAATGTCTTCATTTTTCTTCTTAATCAATTGTTCAGTAGCCTTGATTTCCTTTGGGTCATGGCCCAACTCAATGATCAGGTCTTCTAAGGATTTGATCCTTGTGTCTTTGGAAGTGGAGGAGGCTTTTTCCAGTTCATAATGGGGTGTCACATTGTTTAATGATTCTTTGAGCTTAAATGATACCATTTATTTTGTTGTGAGGGTGGAGTATATCATCTGGCCAACCTGCTTGTGAAATTCTATTTTATCTATGGGATGCACATCCTTGGGTAAGACCTCAAAGTTTGTCTTCTTATAGTCAGTTGTGGTTTTTGGTTGTTGTACAGTAGGTTGTAAGCAAGACACTTGCATTTTATCTTCTTTGATGTCAAAGTTTGACATCGATATGCTCTGGTTTGGTGGTGTCATCTGCATGTACTTTGCATAAGTGTCTTCCTCGAGCTTCTCATTCCTCATTTTGATCTCCTTGAATCTTTCCTTGATATCTACTTCCTTGTTAGCTGACCTAATAAAGGAAGACACCTCCACACTCTTATGTCTTTGTATAATCTAGGTGTTTTAAGAGGAGGGTTGTTGTGTTTCTGTTGATGCAATAGTCTTAGTTGTTTGGCTAGTCCTTTACCCCATTGCATCATTATCAATTATTTTTGCTGATGCAATGTGTTCTTCATGTTCAAACGTATGAGTCAATTTTTGTTGCTTGCATAGTTGGAACTGTTGATCAATGGTACGCATAGCAGATCTTGAAGCTTCCTCCCTATTTATTTTGGGATTCTTCTTCTCATTCATAGGAGTCTGAATGATGGGAGGGATATTGATGGGCTCTTCCAACTCTTGGACCTGCAAGAAACAACTGTAGTCAAATTGTTTCTCCAAGTCAATTATGGTGTTCTCCACTTCCACCTATGTGTTGTCCTTATCTATGATTGTGTTCTCTACCCATTCTGATTGATTAGCATATTGTTCAATGTCAGGCATGGAGTAGTTGATGTAAGGTCTAATATTGACCTTTTGTATGAGTTTTCGTATAACCTGATGAGGGTCATAATGCCAAATGAAACTATTCTTGAATTTGAATTGCTGGAGTATCTTATGAGCTTCAGGACCAACCTCTTTGGTGTTGCAGATGAAAGGGCCCATTTGGTTTTTCATTTTAAGCTATGTTTTCTTCCTAGCAACTAGGAATTGGACCTCATCCACACCTATCATTTTCCTGAAGTATTCCAAGGCAAATAATCCCATTGGAAGATACTTAAGCAATTTGTAGGGGGTAATTCATAGCCATAGATCCTAATTTCAGTATGATTTAGGTAGAGGTACGAGTCTCCTACTCTGCTATTATTCAATAGATGCAATACTCTCTTGATCTTAGTATTGATTATAGATTGAGTGCTAGAAGTCAGTGTCTTCATGACAAGGTGAACAAAACATTCTATGAAGTATGTGTATGTGAATGTTGTGTTATTCTTGTGGACAAGGGGTGTCTAGTAGATGACTGATCTTTCCTTTCCTCTGGTATCTATTTTTTGAACCTTCACTGGGAACTTGTTTGTTTGGTAATACGAAGACATATGAAACAATGTTGAATAGTATTTGAAGACTCTTTTAGTGGGAAATCTAGTGAATTGTTCATGCATTCTGTCTGCAATGAACTGGGCATAATCATACATAATGGCACGAGGCTAGCCTGGAGTGAAAATGGACAAGAAGGACATGATTATCTCATGCACAAAATTGTCTGATGTGATTCATGGGATACATGAGATCATCTAGATTATTCTCCTGCTAGTCTCTCAAAATATAGCAAAAACATAGGGTGGAATTTCCTTAGGTGTATGGCGCTCCTCAATGATGAAATTATGAAAAATTTGCTTGATCTTAGCTGGGTCTAATGTGGTGTATAGGTCCAAAAAGTGTGCAATGGAAAAAGGAGTCAAATCTTGGCTAGGTTGGATTTGAAGCATTTGGTTGATAGACTTAGTAGTAATTGAAAATAAGAAGTCTTAGTTTTGGGAAATTATAGCCCTCTAGCTAGGTATGCAACATGCATGGCGGAAATTTATAATTTATGGGAATGGATAGGCTTTTGGGAACGTATAATTGGATAGATTTGAGTCCCAAAGGTGGATATAATCTGCTTTGTTCAAGAATATATCCTTGGCCTAACAATGGATTCTCAGAAGGTTGTCTTGGGTGACTGTGTCTTTGATTTGAAAACCTCTGTCTACTAGGGCCAGGTGGTCAATGTCTAAGTGAGGGGTTGTCATTGTTCTGATATCCAGAGAGGTTGGGGCAACCATTTCTATGATAAAATGTGGAAATTTAGGCTTTATATGGCTTTGAGAGTGAAACTTGAGTAGTTGAACCTAGAGTAGGGTACTAGCAGGTTGTAGGTTGGGGTTCTAGTACTTTGGCAATGTTAGAATCTCAATTTAAATTGAAATTAATTAAATCCTTTTAGGTATTTTAATAATTTAATATTATTTCATTAAAGAGGAGACAATTCTTGCTTTTTGCTTGAATACTTGGAATTTACAGTCAGGGATGCATTTGGTTTTCAATTGGGGTTTTTACAGGGCTTTGGCAGCTAGGATGGTGTGTAGTGGTGGTGTTGGAAGGCATTGCTGGTTGACAGTTGGTTGCAGTTGTTCAGAATGCACAAGTGCCTTAGAGGTTCAATAATGCGTTTTGAGTGAAAAAGGGTGAAAATGGTGGTCTGAAGGCTTTTAACCATGACCGAATGGAAAATGGTGGGGAAAAAATGTTGGCATTATGATGCATGTATTGTACTTGATGGAAACCCACTCATAGAAGAAAAACTCTCTTATATAACTAGATCGATCTACAAAAGAGATATCAGATGCGACAGATCATAATGCAATAGGTCAGTAGCCAAGAATTGATGATCAGACTCAAAGAATGAAGAGAATGAGATCTCCACGGGTTCCGGTTCACAAAGGTGCAGTCCTCGGCTAGTTCTGTAAGTGCACCGTTGAAAAAGGTGTGGACATGTTCTCAGGCATTCCGAAAAAATGTGTGAACCTAAAGTGCACGGACTTTCATGCATAGAAAAATGCGCACGAGGAAAATATTATGTTTTTTTCCTTGGTATTTAGTCTGACGTTTTTGATCCTATGCTTTTGGTCCGTAGTTTTGTATCTAAAATATTGAACCCAGGTTTTGGGTCCCTAGTATTGGATCTCAATGGTTTTTGTCCATGGTTTGAGTAAGGCCTAGCCTATAAAAAGGAAAGAAGATCATTTGGCTAGATAGAAGTATGTTGAATATCTTAAGAAGAATAAGATCTGAAATACTAGTGATCTGTTGGTGAGTAATAGCTGGACCTAAATCAAGGGGAGACCTGAGCATTAAAAGACAGTTCTATTGATGGGTCAAGATCTCTTTGGCGCATGATTAGATCTATGAATCTGATAGTCAGGGGTATATTTGAGGACTGATAAATTGTCTATACCTGGAGGTCTGCAGGAGAGACACAACGCAGGTGCAGAGTGCGCAGACTAGAGATATCACAGGTGTGAAGCTGCGCAGGTGAGACATAGCTCAGGTGTGAAGGTGCGAAGGCGAGGCACAACTCAGGTGCGAAGGTGCACAGGCGAGACACAACACAGGTGTGGAGGTACGTAGGTTTGACACAGCAAAAGTGCGGATATCCACAAGTTTCTATTGGTGAAGTTGAGAACTTTTCTTCAAATATATTTTAGCTGCTTTTGTCTATTGTTGTAGTGTTCTGGTTCAGAATTGGTGTTGTTTTCTGGTTATTGCATTCTCAGAAGTTATTGGTTGATTCAGAGGAAATCGATTGATGCGCATATACTTGATGTCTGTTTGATGTTCATGGATCCAGTTTGAAAATGTATGAAACATGGTCCCTGGAAGAAAAGAGAAGGTTGTAGCCTTCTGTAGGTCAGCACCTACGTACTAGTATCTCAGCTAGTACAAGAGGTAAGGGGGTTGTAGATCCCTTCTAAGAGAAGCTAGAAAACGAGAGAGGGTTGTAGCTCTTTGCAGGTTGCAGCCTACATAGTGTTAAAGGACTGCACCAATACAAAATCATTGTAAAAAGAAGTTTCTAATTGAATGAAGATAAAGACATTTTGCAGCAGGTGGTTTTCACCCACATTGGGTTTCCACCTTACATCTTGTGTTCTTTGGTGTGACTATCTATTTTTTTTGTGTTCTTGTTCATTATTATTTTCTCCTGACATACATATTAATGACCAATATCTGAAGAATAATTTAAATTATAACTTTGGAAGGTATATGCAAGTTTCAATAGTCAGATCTACAAATGTTTGTATAAATTAGAAAGAATTTGATAATACTGATTCACGCCCCCCTCTTAGTATTATTTCCAACAATTGGTATGAGAGCAAGTCCTTCAGGAAAAGCTTGATCGCTTGAAGGAAGATCTATCATCATGAGCTACTGCGTAAATGAAGCATCTATCAGGCCACCAATTTTTTATGGGAGCAACTTCCTCTATTGGAAGGTAAGAATCAATGCCTATCTTCAATCTCTTGGTACAGAAGTTTGGGATATTATGGAAACATGATACACATTTCCATCATCAACTCCTATAGATGCAGCTGGTAAGAAGCAGTATGAAACAAATGCAAAAGCTATCAATAGTCTATTAGGAAGTCTATCTCAATCAGAATTCGGCAAGGTTATGCAGCTCAAAAGCACAAAAGAAGCATGAGAGAAGATCGCTCTGAGCTATGAAGGAGATGAATAGGTAAAATGAGAAAAATTACAAACTCTTAGAATTCAATATGAAAGTCTCAAAATGCATAATGATGAAAGTGTGGCTAGCTACTTCCTATGGATAGATGAGATTGTAAATTGTATGAAAAACTTGGGTGAAGAAATAAAAGAAGTTATTGTGGTTGGAAAAGTCCTAAGATCTTTGTCTCCCAAGTTTGATTCAAAAGTTTCTACCATTGAAGAAAATCAAAATCTATAGAACCTTACCATGTCACAGCTGCACATAATTCTAACTGCTTACGAAAGGAGAAAAGTAGGATCATTAGACAGGAAAGAAGCTGCATTCAAGGCTTCAGGAAAAGAAGAATATTATGAGTCGGTACATATGCCTGAATTAGAGGAAGAATCAAATTTTGTCAAGAACCTTCAACGGGGAACTTGTAGATTCAGAGGTAAGCTACCTTTGAAATACTTTTCTTGTGGAAGAGTCCGTCACTATGCTGCAAAGTGCCCTCATAAAGATAGAGTAGACAAAGGTAAGGAGCCTTTCAGATGGAATAGAAAACAGAATGTAAGTAAGAAGAGCTATTATACACATGAAGACAATGATGGACTTTCAAATAGTGATGAAGATTATCAAGGTAATGATAATAGACTTTTGATGGCTTTTGAAGATGATGACTTCTTGGATGCTATAAATGAACAAGATCTGTATGAAGAAATTTCTGAACTCAAAATTTGTTTAGAAGAAAAGAACATGATTATAGACACTTTGACATTCCAACATGCTGAAAGAGATTAACACAATGAAGAGTTAGAATGTGAAATTGTGGGACTTAGAAAAGAAATTGAGAAAACAAAACTCTTAATCTTAGATTTGCTAAAGGATCTGAAACTTTAGATGAGATTATCAAAGTGTAGCGTTCTCCTCTAATCAAGACAGGTCTCGGATATTCGGAAGAAATGTCTCAAGCACATAAGCAAGCACAGAAGCCATCCACCTCCAAAAGTTATCATGATGCAGCACGGAGAAGTGAACAGGTTGACAATCGACAACAAAAGCATAACACAGACTATCAGATAAATCAGGGACCATTTGTTTCAGGAATGATCAAATATTACCAAGTAAGTCGGGGGCAATCTACTTGAAGGATGAACATAAACTTTAATCGACCTCAGGTAGATCATTCTCATTTTGGCTCAAGAATGGAAGTCAATAGAAACTACAATCAATCAGCTGGTAGGAATTTCTTCAATGGCCAACGTTTCTCTTGTGATAAGATTTGTCATAAAGATGCTCAATGTGTTGCCTACAAGACCATCATGACTAGGGAAGCTGAAAAACTAAGAAGTATGACTGGGATCATGAAAAGGACCTACAGTAACTTGTATGCTCTTGAAAATGAAAAATAATGTTCTATTTTTAACAATTTTGGTCATGAAGATTCTGAATGCAGGAGCAGGTTTCGGCAAATAACTCAGAAGGACCCAGCTTCATTGAATCCCAAAACATGGAAAAAGAAAGAATCGCAACCAGAAAGATGTGGGATAGCCTTATATGTGGAAGGACAGGAAAATCAATGGTACATTGGTAGTAGATGCTCATAACATATGACAGGTGATAAAGAAAAACTACAGCCATATACTTCCTTAGAAAGGGAAAATAAGGTCTCATTTGGAAATGACACCCCTGCATTATAAGAGGTAAAGGTTCTACTCAGTTGAAAAAGAAAGTCAAAGCTGGAAATGTTATGTATGTTGATGGCTTAAAGCATAATCTATTGAGTGTTAGTCAAATGTGCGATCAAGGAACTAAGGTAATATTTAGATCAAATGGATGTATTATTCGTGAGCTTGACACAAGAAAAATAGTGATCAAAGGCACAAGAACTCCAAATAATTTATACATATTCAAAGAAGGAGAACAACAATGTTATCTAAGCAAGAATGATGAACACTAGCTATGGCACAGAAGATTGGGGCATCTTAGCTTCTCCCAGATAAGGAAAGCATGCAGATATCAGGCGGTTCATGATCTTCCTGACATCAGAATTCTAGACAATACAATATGCAAATCATGTCAATTTGGTAAGAAAACCAGAACTAATTTTCCTGAGAAGGAAGGATCAGCTAGCAGGCCACTTGAACTTGTTCACACCGATATATGTGGTCCAGCTAGGAAGAGGTCACCTCGAGGAGAAGAGTACTTCATATTGTTCATTGCTGACTTTTCAAGGATGTCTTGGATAAGACTCATGAAGTATAAAGATGAAGCCTTCAAAAAGTTCAAGTCATTCAAAGCTTTGGTTAAAAATGAATTCTTCGATTTTTGTGAAGAACATGGAATAAGAAGGGAATTCTCAGCTGCAAGGACTCCTTAGCAAAATGGAGTAGTGGAAAGGATGAACAGAACAGTTCAACAAATGGCTCATGCTATGCTTTATGAGTCTGGAACTCCTGCAACCTTCTGGGGTGAAGCTGCATTTGTCGCTATTACTATCCTCAACAAGACAAACATCCAGGTAAACAACACTCAGACTCCTCATGAACTTTGGTATGGTAAGACTCCCATGGTAAAATACTTCAAAATTTTTGGAAGAAAATGCTACACTAAAAGGACTCGTGAAAATCTTGGCAAGTTTAAACCTAGAGCAGATGAAGGCATTTTACTTGGCTACTCTCCCCACAGCAAAGCTTACAAATGTTACAATAAAAGGCTTGGAGAAATTGTTGAAAGCATTGATGTAGTGGTTGATGAAGAAGGAAGCACTCCTAGACAGGTAAAATCTGAAGAATTCAAAGATGACGAAGACTATCCGTCAACATCAAATCAAATTCATGATGAAGAAGAAACCCATGAGGCACCAAAAGAACATATAAGGATTGAAGAGAAGACTCCATCCAGATAGGTTTAGAAGAATCATCCAAAATCCCAAATTTTGGGGTAGAAAGAGGCAGACGTACAAATAAGAAGAACCATTTTAGAAGTTTCAAGCTATCTACATTTCTCTCCTCCACTGAATCGCAAAATGTAAGAGAGGCTTACAAAGATGAATGCTCGGTCAAGGCCACGGATGAAGAACTCGAGCAGATTAAAAAGAATAACACTTGGGAGTTGGTTCCTAGACCAAAAGATAAGAATGTCATAGGGACAAAATGGATTTTCAGAAATAAGCTAAATGAAAATGGAGATGTGGTTAGAAACAAGGCAAGACTTGTTTGTAAAGGGTATGCACAACAAGAAGGCATAAACTTTTGAATAAAATTTTGCACCAGTTGCCAGACTTGAGGCTATATGGATGTTCCTTGCTCTCTCTAGCTTTCAGAAGTTCAAAGTATTTTAGATGGACGTAAAATATGCCTTTCTAAATGGGGACCTAGAAGAAGAAGTATATATTGAGCAAGCAGATGGATTCATCGTTGGAAATTATCCAAAACTTGTATGTAGAGTTAAGAAGGCACTCTATGGTCTTAAACAGGCACCAGGGGCATGGTACTATCATCTAGAAAAATACCTCCATCAACAAGGTTTCTCAAAAGGCTCAGCAGATAGCGATATGTATATAAAAATTGATAATGATAAATTGCTAATACTCGTTGTATACGTTGATGATATCATTTTTGGTAGCAATGAAGAAGCCATGAGTCAAAACTTTGGTTTGGTGATGAAAAAAGAATTTGAAATGTCCTTGCATGGTGAGTTGACATACTTCCTCAGTTTACAAATCCAACAAAATAAAGATGGTATATTTTTATCACAAACCAAGTACCTAAAGCAGATCTTAACAAAATATTGCATGGAAGACTCAAAATCGGTATGTACCCCTATGGTAACAGGATGGAGCCTTAGCGCTAATGATGAATCAACAGCAGTACATAAACCAACCTATAGATCCATGATTGGCAGCCTACTCTATCTGACAGGAACTCGGCGAGACATCATGCATGCAGTGGGAATAGTTGGAAGATTTCAGGCTAATCCAAAGGAAGCACACCTTCAAGCAATCACAAGGATCTTCAAATATCTTCAAGGAACACAAAACTATGACCTATGGTATCCTAGAGATGTTGATCTCACACTTCATTCATATACAGATGCAGATTGGGCAGGAAGCGTGGATGACAGAAAAAGCACTAGTGGTGGTGCATTCTTTATGGGGTCCAGATGAGTATCTTGGTTCAACAAGAAACAAAGTTCAATTGCTTTATCCATAGCCGAAGCAGAACATGTGGTTGTTGCATCTTGTTGCACACAACTTCTTTGGATGATGGAAACTTTGCAAGATTTTCAAATCACTTGTACTCCACCTATCTCCATTGTTTGTGATAATACAAGTGCAATCAGTATTTGAAAAAATCATGTCATGCATTCAATGACTAAGCACATACCTATCAAGTATCATTTTCTAAGGGAACAAGTGCTTGAACAAAAGGTCAAATTGGAGTATGTTCCCTCAAAGGAACAAGTTGCTGATATACTCACCAAACCTCTGCCTAGGGAGACATTTGAATACCTCAGACAGAAGCTGGGGTAGTTGATGCAACATGTTGTTGTTGAATCTTTCAGATATTCTTCTATGCATGTTTCATATGGGGTATACGCATACATACACTTGTTTAGACAGTTGACTTGAAGAAAAGTAAGGATGAGAAGAGTTCGATATGGGTCTGTGAGAGACCATATGGCACAGGTTTAGGGGGAGCATATATTCTTATAATAATGCATTGTTGGCATTATCTTGGATCAATTCCACAACTTGTTATTGGTTTCGTGTGGAACAAGAGCAGAAGGAGTTCATGGTCGTTGGTCTAAATGATGACTATTAGATACTACTCATGATTAGTTGTTGATATCTATCATAGTCTTGCTATAGAAATTTCATCTCTATGTCTTGTATTTTCTTCTTATCAAGGTCATGTAACAGCCTATCTTGGTTTCCCCACTATGCCCGGGATGGATGCAGTAATTTTTTTATTGAGTCATGTGTCAATTCATGGTGTATCAGATGAGTCATGGATGTATGTATGAGTCTTTGATGATACGAGGGTCTCTTATGATATATGGAGTCATGTTATTTATTATAGAACATCTTTTTGCAGACCTTGCTTACAGTTGGGGAAAGCATGAACAACAAACTTCAGCAAAGCAGAGATTTCAGCATGTACTTAGAGGGAGCATGGACAAAGGGGAAGATCATTCAGACAATTCAGCGGGTACTTAGGGGGAGTATGGATAGCGGAATGTTTATCAAGGAAAGATTTTGGTCTTCCCTTTGCCCTTGATGTCAAATGGGGAGAGTGATTTTGGGTTGTTGCCATCAAGTCCAAAGGGGGAGATTGTTGGCATTATGATGCATGTATTGTACTTGATGGAAACCCACTCATAGAATAACAAATCTCTTATATACTAGATGAATCTACAGAAGAGTTATCAAATGTGACAGATCATATTGCAGTAGGTTAGTAGCAAAGAATTGATGATCAGACTCAACGAATGAAGAAATGAGATCTCCACACATTCTGGTTCATAAAGCTGTGGTCCTTGGTTGGTTCCACAGTTGCACTGTTGAAAAAGGTGCGGACATGTTCGCAGGTATTCTGAACAAAAGGTGTGAACCTAAAGCGCACAGACTTTCATGCAGAGAAAAACGCGCACGAGGAAAATCTTATGTTTTGTCCTAGGTATTTAGTCCGACGTTTTTGATCCTATGGTTTTGGTCCATGGTTTTGCATCTAAAATATTGAACCCAGGTTTTGGGTCCCTAGTATTGAATCTCAATGGTTTTGGTCCATGGTTTGAGTAAGGCCTAGCCTACAAAAAGGAAAGAAGATCATTTGGCTGGATAGAAGTATGTTGAATATCTTAAGAAGAATAAGATCTGAAATACTAGTGATCTGTTCTTGAGTAATAGCTGGGCCTGAATCAAGGAGAGACTTGATCATTAGAAGATAGTTCTACTGATGGGTTGAGATCTCTTTGGCGCATGATCAGATCTATGAATCTAACAGTCATGGGTATATTTGGACTGATAAATTGTCTATACCTGGAGGTCCGCAGGTGAGACATAGCGCATGTGCGGAGGTGTGCAGGCCATAGACAGCTCAGGTGCAAAGGTGCGCAGGCGAGACACAGCTCAGGTGCGAAGGTGCGCAGGCGAGAAACAACTCAAGTGTGAAGGTGCGCAGGAGAGACACAGCTCAGGTGCGGAGGTGTGCAGGTTTAACACAGTAGAAGCGCGGATATCTACAGATTTCTATTAGTGAAGTTGTAGACTTTTCTTCAAATATATTTTAGCTACTTTTGTCTATTGCTGCAGTGTTCTGGGTTCAGAATTGGTGTTGTTTTCTGGTTACTACATTATGAGAAGTTATTGGTTGATTAAGAGGAGATCCATTAATGCACATATACTTGATGTCTATTTGATGTTCATGGATCCAGTTTGAAAATGTATGAAATGTGGTCCCTCGAAGAAAAGAGAAGGTTGTAGCCTTTTGTAGGTCAGCACCTACGTACTATTATCTCAGCTAGTACAAGAGCTAAGGGGGTTGTAGATCCCTTCGAGGAGAAGCTGGAAAACGAGAGAGGGTTGTAGCTCTCTGTAGGTTACAGCCTGTGTACTAGTAAAGGACTGCACCAATACAGAATCATTGTAAGAATAAGTTTCTAATTGGAAGAAGATAGAGACATTTTTCAGCATGTGGTTTTCACCCACATTAGGTTTCCACCTTACATCTTGTGTTCTTTGGTGTGACTATCTATTTTTTTGAGTTCGTGTTCATTATTATATGGTTCTGAAGTACATATTAATGACCATCATCTGAAGAATAATTTAAATTATAAATCGGGAAGGTATATGCAAGTTTCAATAGTCAGATCTGCAAATATTTGTATAAATTGGAAAGAATTTGATAATACTAATTCAACCCCCCCTCTCAGTATTATTTCCAACAAAAAATGTTTTATGAATAACGATGGCTTCGATTTTGGTGGGGAAGTGTTTTTGGAGGCCATCACACTGCTTATGGGGGTCGGGAAGTATTTTGTTGGGGGAATGCGATCTATGCTAGATGTCAACACATAAGCAAATGGTCCCTGAGCAAAACTGCCCATATCACGTGCTCTCAGGCCGTTAAAGTTCAGACATTGTGCAAGCACGATATGGGTGATGGCCATTAGATCTGGGGGTGGATGATCAAATGGTCATTTCCTTGGAAAGTTGTGTGGTCAGGTGATTGGGTAGAGGTTAGCGAGACTCGTGGGTTTTAATCATTTTTTAGAGTAATTAACCCATGCTTAATCATATATTTAATTAAACTGTGGATTTTTGGGAGTAGCGGGGCTAGTTTACTTGACCAGGGTGGCGGGTTAAAATGGGGTTTAGTCGGGAAAATGGTCAAGTGGCGGAATTAGTGAAGCGGGGGAGTTTTAATGTTAGGTTAAAGGGTTTAGAGGGGTTTTTGGGTAATTATTGAAGGGAAAACATCATTTTAAAAGGGGGGAAAGGGGTTTTCACACTTAGGAGAATCGAGTTTAGGAGTAATTGACTAGTGAAATGTGTGAAACTAAGGGGTAGGAGTAAAATTGAGGGGAAAAGGGTTTTCATAAGCCATGAAGCGGTAAATGGGAAATTAGTGAGTATATAGTGGGGGTGAAATGAAATGAAGGGGGAGTTAGGCCAATCAACTTATGATCATTCCTTTTTCATTGATAATTGCTCTTGCACGATTGAAACACATAGTAAAGGATGATAGTAGTGCTTATGATCCAAATAACTTGTATTTCTACAAACTTTCTTTACTTACCCTAACATTGTTTCTTCACTTTGGTGGGTGTACTTAAGCTAGCAAGCCCTTTTCTTTCATTTTATTTTATAAAACAAACTATATACTTCTAACCTTATATCTTCCAAGGGCTCATATTAAACTGATGAGCTCGCTTTATTTCTCTACCTATCTAATAATCTGCCAGGATTAAAGTGTTTGGTTAGATTTTATTCTCTAACTATAAACATAAAATTCCAAGCATGAAATAACTAAGATTAAGTAGTTTTACTATCATGGGTTGTGGCATGTATGACAAGTTGCACACATCCATTATTTAAGATGGTAAAGTAAAAAGTAGTGGCACTTGGACTTGCAAACTTTCATGATCTTTTTTTTGTTTGGGGTTCATATTTTTTCATATTTTTTTGTATCTTTTGATATTTTCCTATTTTTCTTGTCCTTTGATATTTCTTTTAGGACATACCCTCTTTACAGTTTTTAATTTTAATATGGAAAACATTTGCAAAAATGAAAGGTATGTACAATATTACAATAGTTAACCTCATCCAATTCAAATTTATGAATCCTATCACCATAGGACTCTAATAAATTTCATGCCTATTTACATATCTCTTGTAACTCATATTAATTTCCTAGAGTAATCAGGGAACTCAGTAACAATTATGAATGAGTATGACTAGTGCAGGTAGATTCCTGCACCGCTAGGAAGATTGTCTGAGATTACTGAGAAGCCAAATATTCCACGAGGATGGGTTGAAATCCTTGACCCTGAGTTTAATTGTTGATGAACTGAAGCAGGATAATAGGTGGCATGCAATCAGGGAATGTTTTCCAAAGTTAGGCTATGACTAAGTGAGATTCATGTGTATTATAACTGCTGGCCAAGTTTGTAATTTCAAATTCCAAGTCTATTTGGTTGAAAGGATTGAACAAGAAATGTCTATAATTAGTGAAAATGGGTAGAGCCAAAAGGATATATATAATATATATATAGGTAGGAGGAGGTTGGTAGAGAACCATTGATTGTATTTTTGTTTATGTAATCAAGTTACCTTCTTAGCTCTGGGGCTGGACTCCTCTGTCATGTATATTTCCTGAATCAACTAATACAAGAGAATTCCCATGATTTGCATACACAATCTCTAGTTTAGCTTTGATGTATCTTTTGAAGTGTTGATATTTTTCTTTCCTTAGAAGTGTAATGAACTAGTTGGCTAGGGCCCAGCCAACCCAGCTCATTTACCCCTCTCACTTTCGTTATTCGAGAAGAAGGTGTGGATATTTCATTTGCAGTTTTGTGATGTTATAGTTTTAATTTTTATATTTCAAGTTCTGATTTAAAATATCTTTTGTAGCTAACATGTGAAATAGATCCATGATTTGATAGTTAGCTATGTTTACTTTTTTTATGAGATATCTTCCTTGCATTTCTTTTATTCTCAATATTTCTTTTAACTCATTTTTTATCGGATCGTGTAGAGAACCCTCTCATCCACCAGTGCATGGTCTTGCCTGCACTTTGGTTTAATCATTCTTTTGTAGTGAATAGTGAATCACTTCTATGCATATTATTTCAAGTTATTATGCAAGTAAATGAATCATTAATTTAGTAACTATCTTCGGTGTTAAAAGTACATCATTAAGAGGATCTGGAAGAAATTGCATAAAATCATCATAAACATATTATACTTGCAAACAACATAAACATCTTTGAATGGATTACTAAAACTAGATAACACATGCAAAACACTTAGACCACTGTTTGATTCTTTTGAAGTGCCTTTATTTCATGAAATTTATTTCCTTTGCAAGGTTTAATGAATTGAAGAATTTCCTTTCTCACAGATAATTTACTTCAGAATTTCATTTACAGTTGCAATTCTTTTCCAACACATGTTTTAGGTTTTTCGAAAGTAATTTGGAAACTAGGTGAAGGAAGCCCTCCTTGGATGCAAGGGTTGGTCTCTTGTCACAGAAACAAAGTGCTCTAAGCCCTTATGCTTAGAACACCTCCACTAAGACATAAGTCTTCAATAAGGAAGGTCATATATACATTTGCATAGAGATACTGTACCTTCACTAGTACAAGTAGATTGTAACAGTGCAAGGATAGGTTGCTTGTGTGGAAGGATAGGTTACCTGTGCTTCGCCTCTAAGTTTACGAAACACCTACAACCAACATGGGTAATGGTTTTTTTGGCATGTGATATTGGGAAGCGATGGCTCTCTTCCATGTTATTGTAACATACCCTATTTATAGATTAAGAAACTCATTAATAAAGCGGATATAAATCTTAATGGATAAAAATCTTTTTCCATGCTTTCTAAAATGAATATATGTTTAACTTATAATAATAATAATAATAATAATAAATTTAATTTCATAATTTTTTAAATTTTAGCAACATGAGATGTATTATGAAGTATATGTTTTGATGTTTATTATGGAATGATAATTTTTAACATTTACTAGTCATTTAATTTATATAATTGTGCTAGTATGTAAATTTCTATTAAAAATGTGTTATTTATTTTTTTTAATATTGATTATCTAAATACATTTTAAATATTTGAAAGCTACTCTAATGCTACATGTTTTCAATATATGAAAATACATTTTATAGTGAATTACTCATGTGTTTACCTCTTTTTTTAGTCATATGGGGAGTGAGATAATTTATATTATTTTGGTTATTGGATTTTTGTGTTTAAATATTTTTGATTGTTTTTCTTCTTTCTTCGCCTTGTTTTTTTTTTTTGTAATTTTAGATATATTTTCTTAATCTATTTTTAGCTATACAATATTGAACAACTAAAACTTTATCCTCGAAGATGAGAAAGCAAATTCATAGCCAAAAGAACATATTCCTTAGATGAAACTATTCCCCAAACAACTATAATTTATTCTAGAGTACTATATGATTTAAAAGATTATTACTTTTCACTATATCATAGATTATGTATTTGATATATACAAATATATTTTCATGCTAAGCATGTCCGCTATAGATTGTATTCATTGTCATCTTGAGAAAAAATTGTATTTATACATAAAGTTATCTCTACAAAAGATATCAAAGGTTACATTGTCATTACCAATGGGTTGATGTTGTATTTCACATTGGTACCATATAACAAGAAACATCTCAGCAAGACTACAAGCCACATAATAAGAACTTTTCCCAATTTTTAAGCATCAAAACATTTACCCCATTATAAATATCACATTACCCACATAGAAAAGAATCATAACATTTAACTAAATTATAAATTTATTATAAATTTTTATCCCCACTTTACCATGGAAATTCTTAACTCGAGTAAATAGCTCTTCTTAAAATATTATGGGCCAATACCATGGCTTATAAATATCACATGTTCAATATGACAATGTTGATATGATGTTTTCTTTAATTAAACAATTTGACATCAATTATTTAAAACAACATAATTAACTTGGAGGTAAATCTTAACCCTTGATATGTGAACACTACTATGAATATTCTAGCATAATCCATGGAGATTAAATATCTACCATTCACCTAATAATTATTAATAATTAAATTAAAAGTGTGGGAAACTTATTCTCCTTTATATGGACAAGAAGATAGGGTTGCTACAAATTGAGGGATTATGTATTTTCCCTTTCCTAAAATAGTAAAATAAATCAAAATAGATACATCCCTTGAAAACTTCAAAACTCTCAATCATAGATAACAATAAAGTCATTACTTATTAGGATTATATCCATCTACATTAGAAGATATAACTACTTTCACCATCGATGACCTAATAATAATATGTGTATCTTTAGACTGAGCTTTATTTTTAGTAGTAGAAGATTTATGTTCCTTGTGTCTTTCCTTAGCTTGAACTAAAATTTTGAGTTGATTATATTCATGGACAAGCTAACGAAAACACTTTTCAAGACATGATACAATGAGAAATTATTGTTCGTACCAATACATGTTCTTAATTTAGCCTCATTCAAATGGATGTTTCTTGTAGGACTGTCATTACAACAAGTGACATCAACACAAAAATCCCAAATTATCTTGGGTCTATGGCCTATTTCATTTTGCCAAGGTTTTAGGATGAGCCTCAACACAGAAAAACTCATCGTTCTAGGAGTATTTTATTGTCTGTTTCACCTTTCTCAAGAAATTTTCCTCTTAATTTGTTTAATATTAACTTTAGATTGAGGGTTTTTTTCATATTGATTCATTTATTTTACATGTACATGTTCTTTAGGTAAAATTTTGGGTCAAAGACTTACCCTAGTGGGTTTCACTTCTCTTTTATCCTTAAATTCTAATTTCAATTCCATATCACATATAGTGGTACCATTGGTCATGCTTCTAGTTAAGCGAACACGAGTAGGTTTGAGGGTTTCAATGTTATTTTCATTCGAAACACAAGTTTTTCTTAATGAAATGAATGTACATGATAATTCTATAATGAATGATGATACGTTGACTAAACAAGACTCTATAATGAAGGGGTATGCAAACAAATACATGAGGAATTGGAATACTTGAGTAATTTTGGTTCTTTGACACCATTCCAATCTAGCAAATGATCATATTCATCACCCGTCTATGCTGAATGGTGTCTAACTAGAATATAGATGAAACTATGATGAAAGAGTGATGTTTTAGAGTTCTAGCGATGTGATTGGTATGTGCAAGACAATTTAGTTATGCTTTTATACAGGTAAAAGGGAAAATTAAGTTTATGGAAGAGAAATGCCATCAACAACCTTTTATGATAAATAAAAACCAAACTGTGTCACCCTTCACAAGTAACATACTAATGCAACAAAAGAACTAAATAACGACATTTAGATTTCAAAGAGGAAATTGGCATACCTTTCACATGATATCCACAATCTTTACTGATGATAAGTTTCTTCAAGGGAATGTCACACATTACACAATTTTTAGACCATTTATCTCTTTCAAAGGGGATATGAGTAGTTTCTACAATGAAATGAATATATATATATAACCTTCTCTCGATAACCCACTCAATATTTCTTCATATCAAAAGAAGCGGCAGAATCCTTGACAACTCCTTTACTATAACCCTGAAACAACTGAAGTAAATCCCGCTAGATGAATTTGTGGAACAAGTATACATACTCATCATATTCCTATATTATGTGAGCTCCAATTGATTTAAACATGATAAGGGGTTCCATGGTTAGAATCCAAGAGGGTTTCAACTAGGAATTAGCATGAAACGTAGAGGTAAAATGCATAATGATATGGTCACCAAACCCTAACTTACATAGCAATGTAAAAAATATGAAAAACAACAATGAAACAAAAACGTGTTGGTAACCTAGAAACCAAAGGGGTAACTCAAACATTGATAGTCGGGAGGTATGGTATAGAGACGTTAATGGCTGTCATATATGAGTGACAGTGAGCAGTGGATTTGAGAAAAATAGTGTAAATCCAGAATAGCATCTCTGAGGAGAATGCCAAATCACCCATGAAACCTGATACAAATCTCAAAGAAATAACCCTTAGCATGAAAACCATCATTTCTCATGATTGAAAATATGAAACTTTCAAAAGGAACATGACCATACACATGAATATAAACTCATAATAATCATAAATGAGTTGTCTAGTCAGTAATGTATTTAAACTATGTCTTATATAATAATTCAAGTCATACAAAGTCAAATCCAAACATGGAGATACATAAAAACTTTCACTACAAATAAAAATGATAGAAGATGAGGATGTGAATAAAATAACTTTGAACTATCCGTTTAAAGGAAACGAGATATTATCCTCTAAATATTACCTCCCTCATGTATCTAATAAAAAATGCTTGATCAACAGTTAAAGGAGTGTATTACAGTTTACCACAATGTCTACAAAAACAAATCCTCAGATGCTCTTCATGATGTTAGTGTCAGTATTTTCATGATGCCATCAGTGATAAAAAAATCCTCCTTTCATATCATATTAGGGTCCCATTCTGAAATTTTTATCATTCCACTAGGTTGTCATGCAAAACTTTGGTCACTGAAGGTTTAATTAGGGTTTCCTTTACTCCTTTTATAAATTTACCGCTTGCTAGCTCATTTCATCCTTGCTGAGTATCCATTGTCCATAAAGTTAACGACATCATGCCATCACCTTAGTCATGTCATCTTGAAATTAAATCCTTCAAGGTCTCATAAGGTCTTTTAGGGCTTCCAAAGATCAAATAACATCTCTCACCATGTGAGGATGATTTGTAAAGAGAAATTCTCATTTTGTCCTGTAATTTTATGTTCACTATATGTAATAAGTAATGTTCCTAAGTTGCCAATTCAATCTGTATATGCCAACTTCATTAAAGAAAATTCAAATTCAAAGAGTTCTCAAATACCATCAAAATATCAATTTTTCAAAGGAAATAGTCAAGTGAAGGGGTAAATTTTCAAAGGGTTAATTGAATGCCAAAGGGATTTTTTTTCCCAAGGGTGTCCAAATCATCATTTTCCACAAGCACTAAACCCTAATTTCCTCTCCCACAGAGCTAGGGTTGGCTGTAGAATCAGAGACATCTAAGCAGAGGAGGCCTAAGGTAGGTCATTTAAGCAAGCATGAGGTCATTCCAACTCATAAACATCATTTCTCCATCATTTTTCAAGATGTCATTCCAAGGGACAAATCATTTACCACGCATAGGGCAAATTTTGTCTCAAAGTATGGTTCCAAACAAACAGAGATAAATTTTACAAAATTCGGAGGTTTTTGTCGATCATAAGAAAATAATGAAGAATCTCCTTCTTTTCTTACACAAGTGTCATGGTTTTGGAGAAATGTCAAAAATACAGTTTCTACAAGAAGTTTGTTGCACTTTTGGAGTGACCTTGGGAAAATAAATTGTTCTCCTATATGGAGTGTCCAAATGACTTACTTTATGAGTCAAATGATAACAAGGAAGAAATACATTTCCAATGAGAAATAATGAGCTCCATTTGGAGTTGAGAAAGACCTCAATAATTTCTTGCAAGATCACAATTCATTTTTGCACCATCATTCTTCGCTTTCTAACCAGCCTTGTGAGAATCAACTTTGGGAGATTCTAATCAAGTCAATCTTGGAAACTTAAGGTAGGTTTGGAAACTAGATAGGAAATTAGTTCCAATGATATATTATGGGCTCAATTTTAACACAAATAAGGCAATCAAAATCACACTGCAAGATGGAGGGAGCGTTTGACACAAGGAGGGCGCGATTAACCAGTTTCCTATCAAACGTGCCACACCTAGGGTGTTGTGCTCTTTTTTGTGCAATACGATGAGAAAAAGGCGAACATATTTGGATTCAAAGTGATGAAGACATGCATCTTGTGCATTTTCTAATCATTTGGAGGAAAACTACTCAACCAAAAGGCTAAAAAACCACAAAAAAATCACCTTTCTACCTCTCTTTTTGGCCTTGTCACTGTGCCCTTACCAGTCTTGGGAGATTGGAATTTTGATAGGGAAAATGACCTTCAAATTGAAACCTGAAGGCATATCTAGAAATTATACTCGAAGGGATTTCCAACGAGCTATCTTGGAGAAAATTTTGACACCGAGAAGGGACTTATGTTGGGAAAAGTCCCTAACTTTACCCACAAATCCTTCGCTATAACTTCTCATGATACATTTTACAATACTAAATTTCATATACACAACTATATTGTGGTCTTTGCCTTCCAATCCAACATCACCCTGTATTCTGCAAACATTTTCATTGGTTTGGTACTTCGATCTACCATGATCCACTGATCGTTATCCACCAAAATATCCTCTATATTGAGCTTCCAAAACTCCAAACTCTAACCAGTAAATTTATCATTCTCTATCTTTCCACAACTTTCCATCTTCTTTAATTGCAGGAATCGATCTCGCAGATCTCCCACTGAACAAGGTTGACCACAGTCCCTAGAAAAACACTTCAATAATAAAGGCATTCGCTTGAAGCCAGAACAAATCTAATACCAAATGTAGATTTTAACCATGTATAACAATTACCTGCAAATGAATTCTTAAATAGAAAATATACAATGAAGAGAACATAAAATAAATACTCATTGATTTTAACCGTTTATAACAATTACCTGGAAATGAATTCTTAAAATAGAAAATATACAATGAAGAGAACATAAAATAAATACTCATAGATTTTCCCCTGAGTTTAAGAAACCGGGACTACCAGATTAATTATTTCATTATGTTCCTTTGAATGTTACAATACATATATATACATGTCAAATAATTAATAAACCCCGATATATTAACCTTGGATTATAACATAACCATAGTTTCCTTGACTGAATCTACAAAATACACTGGGCAGAAAACCATCATGCATAAAACCATGTGCAAAACCGATGCACAAAACAATGGGTAGGTCCTCTCGCAATCTTTGGGTCTGCCCCCCATCCTTGGTTCCACATATATATAGGTAAAAAATATCTCATCCACTACACTGAACCCCATACTGGGGGGTTACCACCCCCTATAAACCCCTCGACAAGAGGGGGCTTCCACCCCCATATGACGCCCCTGCTGCACCTGGTGCAACGAACATGGGGGCCTACCACCCCCCACATGTGTGCCTAGTCATGGAAATAATATAACATACACCCAAAAAATTCAAGGGGTAACCTCCTTTTACAATGAATATAATGTACAAAACAATACTTGATGATACTATTCTAGCTCTCCTCTGTATGTATATAGGAGACAATGGATATAATTACAATAAAATGGGACCCTTAAAGGTACTAGCCTACATAATAATATAGGAATGGAAATGGAATTACAAAATATATCTTAATTAATAGGGGGATTTAGGGTTAACATGGGGTTTATATGGGGATTAGTAATTCATATATGTTGAACTATAGTTTATCAATGCATTGGTTGTTACCATCCACGCTTTACCTAGGAAAAGTGGACACCCATTAAAAATACATTCAGTTTTTTAAATAATGAAGCGTCTTGGTTACTCCCAAAAATTAATTGGTATAATGATGTCCTATAAAATTCCTTGTAGAGTAACAATTTATCTATTTTCAAGTTGAAGGATAGTATTTCTATGGCGTAACTATTCTCTTAAGTTCAATATTAGCTAGGTATCCTTGTTCATTATAGTAATTGTAGCTCACGAGTCTCCTAAACTACTCTATATCAAAAATTTTCTAATATACACTTACTTGATTTCCTAGATCAAAATGCATGGGGGTGAATACTTTTCGTCAAACTAGGTTAGCAAGCTTCCGCATAACATTAACTACAGGTGGTATTTTTTCTTTCTCTTAGGTTTCTTTATGCATATTTCCCTAATTTATTTATTGTATAATAGTGCATATTTAATGGATGGAAGGGGTGGTATATTCAAACATACTTTTCAATTCTCCTAAAATATAATTCTTTTATTTTGTGTATCTCTTCTCTTTCTCTAGCCTTTCATAATAATGTAGATCTTACTAACAGGCCTAACTACCTCATTTTATATTTTTCAAATATCTTGTTAGGAATGTATTATTGGTCCTTTACACCTTTTATTAATGAATCATAGCCACTTCATGCTATGTTATGTGCCTTGGTATGCTTCCTTCAGCCTATGTAATGAAGCTAATTTTCTCATTAGATTATTCTCTTCACAAATTCCATAGAAATCCACTATGATATTTGTTCATTCCTTATTCGCATGGAAAGTTTTAGGGGCTAATATTCGTAGGTGGGCTAATTTTCCATGGTTTTTCCAAACAAAAGATTCACCAACTTCCATAAAATAATTCACCCAATTTTATAATATAAAACTATTTTACATTAAATAGCCCCAAAATAATATATAGAGTATATATAAAAATATAATTAATTTTAATGTTTTTACAAATATATGCCCAAATATATTATAGTTTTTATATTAGAGACTAGTAAGATTCGTTGAAGTTTATAAACATTAAGATAAATTTCCATCCTTAAAATTCTCCCTGCTTATTGGCATGTTTCTTTCTTCATTTGAGGAGGAAAATAAACAAGACTATAATAACATCCTCTTAATTCATCTTTATCTTCATGGTGTTCATCAACATATCCAATAAACGTAAAACATTTTTTTCAATTATTCTAACAACCTTTGTATTTCATTTTTGCTAGATTTGTAATGATAGATTTTGAATATTGTGGGGAATAATTTCTATTACCCTTGTTCTATAAACTTATAGAGAAAGAGTACTTGTTGAACACTTTGTTTATGTCATCATAATCTAACTAGAAAATTTCTCCATTGGAAAGGAAGTTCAAAGCCTTAATTAACTCTTCACTCACACCTCTAAGAAGCACAAGTTTTGGGTATTCCTGATCTATCATGCAAATATATGTCCTATTCTAACTATGTTGGGATATTTCTTCATAATATTCTATGGATTCAGTCTCTCTTTATATCATTCTAAAAAACTAATCTCTAGTTTCTCTAGAATTGCAATGATCCATGAATTTCTTTATGAAGGTTTGCTTCACTTGTTGGTGTACGTGTGCATTACCTCCTACTATTTTAGAAGTTAGAACTTATACTATGCCTATTTTTAGTATGCATTTTCATGTAGGATAACATGTGGTAGTGATTACGCATTGAATAGGTAGTGACATGAATATATCTTATCCATTACTCCACACATCCCTATCCATAACCTAGTTAGTCACAAGTGCATAATGCCTTCCTATTTCTACGGACATTCCTCATCCAAAACCTTATACTGTTATCCTTTTATCATAATAATACTTATCCTTTGAATTTTAGTTCTATTATTGGAGTATTTCATGATTTCTTTGGTTAAGAGTTTCAGGTGTGTGTTCTTACTATAATTATCACTTCTTTATGGCTCAACCTATCCTTATCCAACCTTATTATTGACCCAAACTCTATTTTAGATGATGAAACTAAAATAGTCTGTTTGAGTGTTATTTTATTCTCTATTCACTCTTTTTCACACAATTATTAATGTAGTTTCTTTTTACAAAACTAGATCTTTTGATTCTTAAAACACAACAAGGTATCAAATAATTTAAGGATTTTGTGGAAAATATACTCATATTATTGTATGGCATATATAATTGAACAACCCAAACATAATGTATCAACTAATAATGATTATTATTCATACTCCATTTAACTATTTGAGTGAAAGCCCTACATAATTCCTCCAATATGAAGTAAGGAAATTTATAGTCATTATGCATACTAAAGAAAATATCAATTTATGTCTAGTGGAGGCAAGTACTTTAACAAAATGGATATGGATTATGTGACGTCATGGTTGTACATTTATATAGTATTTCTCTTCCATATTGATTATTGTACAACTCCAAATGACACATGAGCTAGGTTATATGAGTTATTTGGAAATATGGATGGGTTGAGAGGACGTCAATTGGAAAATGAATTCACATATTTGAGCCCATGAAACTTCAAAAACATAAAATGATTCTTCTCTCGTTCTAATATTATAATTCAATAGTTTAAGGTATGTGGAATTGATGGAAAATAGAATAACCTTATCATATCAGTATTTCAAATTCAAGACCTATGTATTCTAGATTTGTTTGTTCTTTCCACAGTACAAGAATTTATATGGGAAAAACCTAGAAGATGCATTATATATATGACTTCAAATATTTAGTCATTCACTAGCAATATAAGATTATTAACATGGGAATATCAAGATACTCAATACCAATGTACCTATAATGCATCATGATAGCAAGAAGAACAAGTAGAAATCAAGGGATGTTGATCACATAAATGGAGAAAGCATTGAATCCACTAAGGAGATTTTGATCACTAAGGGAGGAAACCCAAGAAGGAGAGAAAAATGTGAAACACTTATCGTAGTTTTTTTCATCCAAAGAGTTCCTATATATTAAATTCCATTGATCTTATGGATAAAGTACTTCATTAACACAATTTTTTATATTGCATATTGAATTGTGTGAACATGATGATTAAAGACAAGACAACAAAATATCAAGAAAAGGGTGATTTTTTTAATATTATCACTTCGGTACTTGATATATTTATCTTAGAATTAGGTGTTTCTAATCATATTTTATTATTTTTCTTCCTTTATACCTTGTTTTAGACCTCCTATATTGTTGGGAGACAAAACTACTATGAGAGTATTCAGATAAGGTTAAGAAAACATTGATTATAGAAGATTTAAGAATATGTTACATGTTATTAATCTCTTTGTGAATCTCATTTCTATTTACTAAGCCACACACTTAGGTGAAGGTAAGTGAGTTTAGTTCACACTTAGATTACAAATTTTTGGTCAAAATATACCAGATGTGTCTCTAGGTTGATTCATGCAAACTAGTTATGAAATGATATTTTGTTTTTTAATATATTTTAAAATGAATAATAATGCAACAATGAATATTGAATATCTTAGCTCACTTTAAATGTCAACCTATGTTTTGTGGAAACTTATGAGGTGTGACTCACTATGTACGCAATTAGAAAGATCTTAATTTGAAAAATAGAATTCTAAATAATTGCATAGGTGGAATGTTGGAGTTTAACAAGTCGTTTCTCTATGCTTCATACGGTAAATCTTGTGATATTCATTGTAACTCCCTTAAAAATGTACAAGTGTGGATAAATATATCAATTCATCTGTGAAGGAATAAAGAAATAGGTAGGGAAAATTTTAATTATGAAAGTTGATCTTAAATTTTAGAAATCATGGCGTAATGTTATTAGTACCTAATATGTAAATTGTAAGATGTTTGACAAAATTTTTATAAAGTTATTTTGATTTCTAATTTAAATTTATATTATTGTATATACAATTTCAGCCATTTTTTGGTAAAATCATTTTATACTCTAAAATTTGGGCGAATCATTTCTTAAAAAAATGGAAATTGGTGAATGTCTTTTTCGAGAAAAGCATGAAAAATTAGCCAACCTGCAAATATTATCCCCTAAATTTTCCCATAGAAATAGGTTAATGCATTGTTGGGACTAAGATACTAAATGATGCTATTATATATCCAATCCTTATAGCTTTTAAAAATACTATATTTCTTATCAAACATGCTTCAATACTAAGGATTATAAACTAAATCGTAGCAATTAAATGGAGGAAGTATAAATGACATAAGTTTTATTCAAAGACATGAAGAAAAATATATCAATTTTAGAAATAACATGAATTGACTAGTTATCTTAGTGTACTATAGGAATTAACAGTCATACCATAAAAGTATATAATCAATAATGAAATAGAATTGAAATATAAGAAAGAGATCCATATATGTGCTCTCGGATCTCTTCTTGAGTGGGACCTAATCAAGGATGCTATTGGAACTCTCGTTTAGATAAGAAAAACTAAAAATGCAAAAAAGTTATCTTATTCTCTTATTCAAAACTTGTCATAATGATAGGGCAATGGGATTTATCCTTCTTCAACATGAGGTGTTGGTAGTACTAGATAAATGATAACATTCAAAAAGTATAAGTTCTCTAGTCTATCAACCTATCTTCATATGTATGATTGGAGGGAAAATCTAATTGAAATCCTAATCACTTATTTGATTGGTTGGTGTTATCCTTACATCCTAAATTATTTTTTGGGATCTCAACCTCCATATGCAATTCAAATCCTCCAATTTCATAAAATAAGAAAATCATGTGCACACAAAAATTAAATATAAAAGTAACCTTAATAACCCATAAAAAATATATCTTTTCTATATGAGAGTGAAGTTTTTGAGAAAATTGTATCAAAGTTTTCAATAGGATAGGAAAAATAATTCATAAAATGAAGGGCTAACAACTATGAATACCTTTTATTATATTCCCACTTCCTCATTCCTTTCTTTAATTACCCACCAATTGAAGCTAAGAGTCAAATTCTATTGGCCATGCTTTCCATTTCATGTTCGCATGAAGGTGTTAAATAAAAATCCACACAATTGACACTGAATAATAGTATAGTTTGTGGACATGACCATGGTGTTAAAGATGTTGTTAGTGTGGATTTCATATTCTTGACATGTTTCCATCAGAGTGCTTGAGTGCACATGCAAAGTTCCTTACCAATTTGTTAATTGTGGTTGATAAGTTTAATGTAATTAATTCTCACAATTTTCCATGACATGGGAGAGTTATAAGTGAGATGATACTACATCATTGATCTAGAGTGATTGGAAACAATATGCATCATGGGAGGATATTAGTCCCTTTTTTAAATCAGGCTTTGTGATTGTGACACATACATCACATTAACATATCAAATTTGGAAAATGCAATTACATGCCTGTTAGGATATTCCGACACATAGGAATAGTTAAGTTCAACTTGGTCTAGTATAGAGTTAGGTATAGAGTTAGGTAAAGTGTGTTTCTTTACCGTTGTACATTTTGTAACTTACAATCCGACGGTCACGATATGTAGTGATCCGACGGTTCATTCTCTCCTCGGTATTACCGACACTTGATCCGTGGCTTGACACCCGATTGGTCCATGAATTCTATTTAAAGCGCATGGAGGGTCATTTGTAGGTACCGTGCATGAGAGAAGCTTATGTAAATTTTCATTATTTATTAATAAATTGCCTGTAGTAGCCACGTTGGCGCAGGCCGTGGACTGTTTCCCTCTCTGAGGGTTTTAACCACGTCAAAATACTGGTGTATTGATCTGTGATCTGTTTGTGAGAAGTGTCCTTTTGGTGTTCTGTCTGAGGAACTTACCCTGTAAATTCCTACAATGCCTTCCCTTATGATTATATTTTCTGCCCCATCCCATAGGGATTTTGAATAGATCTTTATTAGGTGTACTTTTAAGGCACTCCTTGATGTTAAGGTCATTAGTTAAAAACATGTGTGTAGTCCCACCTACCTAATAAGAAAGAATATCTGTGATTGGAAAGCTTTGTGATTTAGATCAATCCTTGATCTAACTGCTCGGATTATTATGGGGTATTTTGACTTTTCTTAAGGAGAATATATTTCAAAAACGTGAATAAATGCTATTAAAACAAGTGAATGGAGGCGATAGGGCTTTCATCATAGGAGTTTTATTGAATACCTTCTTTTTATGTGTACTCTTTCTTCTCTCTCTATGTTTCTCAACTGCACAATGATTTCACCATCGTTTAATTTGTTTGATGCTAAGAGTGTAAAAGAAGGTAGTTTCTTTTATAAGAGTATAAATGGATAAGGCTTTCACCATTGGACCTAAATTTTCTTTATATATTCAACGTATTTTTCATTGTGCCCTTCCTTTTAACTCAACTATGAGATTACTAATGATTTTGTAAATTTGGACCTTTTCTCATTGGAATACTTTTCACATGTAAGGTCACATGATATTTTTATATTAATAATAAGGGTGTAGCTCTAAGCTATAACACAAGTAATATTCAAACAAGTATCATAAGGCTTTATACTTCTAATGATCATCAACACATAGTGAAGTCAAGGTTTAAACCAACATTTCAATTTTACATGCATGTTTTTGAATCATAAGAATTCAAAATGATAGTCATTAATGGGTGTGACATATTAGTGTTTTGTCTTAGGGACAAAATTCCTTTGTGGGATTGTTAAGAGAACCATAATCTTCAACTTGTTGCACTAATGGGAAAAAATATTGTAATTTCAATTAATGCAAGTAGAATTGAACTTTTTACTCAAACTCAAACCATACTTATGCCAAAACCATAAGTTATTGGTTTTACCAAGAATTCAAGCCATGAATAATGTAAGATATTCTACCTCTATTACATTTTTATTCATAAACTAACAATGAAAGAAACATAACTATTTTAAAAGATAGGATTGCTTTTCATTTGGCAATTGAATGGAGCTTATTGCTATAATAACTAGATAGCTAACCTAACTTGTATAACGAATACTATATTAAGGGAATTCAAAATGCAAATGTAATCAATTGTGGAGCTTCTTGGATGGGTTGATAGTTTCTCCACATTTACAAGACATTATTAATATTAATATTGGTTGTGAAGAGAAATAGAATCACGAATCATATATCTTATTTATCCATAAGTATGAATACAATACAAAATATTATGATCTAACATTATGAAAAAATATTTTGTGCATGATTCAATTGGTTTAACCTATTCCCATGGTTATACATAATTAAATATTGATAATAAGAGAGAATGCGCACAATTTATAAATTAACATATTTAACTAAGAAATAAATATCGATTACTCGTGATGCAAACCTATTATCATTAGTTAGATAGTCATGTAAGTTTAGTCCTTTTGGATATGCTTCTTAAGATAGAAGGACAAAATTTCTTTTTGATTTTATAATAAGTAAATAGCTTTCTAGGCATAATAAATCAACCTATAACTTTGGAAACCATTATTAATTGTTGGAAGTACTTAATAGTAGTATTATACTCTCTAAATACCCCTATGGATATAATATTTTATACTATATACAATATCAAATAACATAACAACACTACAAAAATAAATGGCATACCCTTCCTCCTATTAATTATTTTCATGATCAACTTCTATATCATTAAAATCTTTATATATTCCTTGTGTACTCACTCCTCTAGGCTATAAAAATATCTAACGTATTCTTCATTGATTTGGAGAAAAACTTCCTAGATGGCTTCCATCAATACTCATACTATGCACATGGTGGATTTATTTTCACAGACATTAATAATATTCCCTTGATTGTTATTCACTGGACATTCGTCATAGATTGGGGTGTTTCTTCCATGGATACACCTTCATATAAATATTTAAGATCACTAGTTCAAAAAATTATTACATCCTATAGTATATTCATTACACCCTTAGGTTTGAAGTTCTCCTTCACAACCTTCTTATCCTCATTAAATGAAAATTCAAAATGATTAGTATTTAAATTCCATGAATCCTCACCTCTTCTTGATTCATGCCCATATGAAAGAAAATTGCATGGATTTTATTATAGCACTTAAGAAAATCATCCCATTTAAATGATTTTTCATAAAATATCCATTTGCCAAGATACCTATTGAATGGTCTATTCTAACTATTCATATACCCCATAGCCTTATTTTAGAGGAGTAGTAGATTTATGGCACCAATATTATTATTTAGCACCACATCTGTTATATTTGAAAATAGAATCCCCTTGCATTAAATTATTAATGAGGTAACAATTACTTGTAATTCTCATTTAGTTGAGAAGTCTATGATAAAAAATAAAATAAAAAAATCGTTTGTACTAATGCATAATCATGCTTACCCTATCATCCACTTTATCAACCTTTCACAAAAAAATTTCAACTCCATATGTCAAGGGATAAAATCCCAATCAATGGAGTCACTAAGTGAATTCTTCAATTCAATAATATTTCATGGCCGACATATTAGGGAATTTGTCTTTGTCCTTTAGTGGAGTCACTCTCTATTGTTTTATCATCCTCTTTATCAACCTTTCATAAAACAATTTCAACTCCATATGTCAAGGGATGAAATCCCAATCAGTAGAGTCACTAAGTGAGTTCCTAATTTCAATAATATATCATGGCCAACATATTAGGGAATTGGTCTTTGTCCTTTATTGGAGTCACTCTATATTGTTTTATCATCCTCTTTATCAACCTTTCATAAAACAATGTTAACTCCATATGTCAAGGGATCAAATCCCAACTAGTAGAGTCACTAAATTAGTTCTTCAATTCAATAATAAATTGTGGCCAACATATTATGGATTTGGTCTTTGTCCTTTACTTGAGTCACGGTTTATTGTTTGAAAGAATTGTCGTCACCATTGTGTTAAGAAATTTGGGTTATTGTTCTAAATTTGAAAAAGTAATAGTAAATCAAGGTTAATAGAGACATCATAGTAAAATGTAGGAATTAAAATAAATAGGAAAACAAAAATCATGAATTGAAATTATAAAAAAAGAAAATCATGCAAACTTTTCTTTGCCTTCTTTTTAAAGGACTGTGGGGTAAACCAAGTGTAGGAATTTGGATTTCTCTTTACTCGTCATACAATTTTTTTCTTACGTTTTGGGTCCTTATGCTTCCTGTCAAGAAACGTTATATTAAAAAAATTTCCCTTCAAGAGTGATGTTCTCATAATAAATTAACCCTTCACTAATAAAGTTTTGATTAAAAAATTTCCATTCAATAAATAATTATGTTGAAAATTTTCATATATTTATCGTAAGGAAAAAACCGAAATTTGAAAAAACTCAATTGTGGAGGTTTCAATAAAAAGTGTTGAACATTTGAAATTTGCTCATTTAAAGTATATAATCAGTCCAAGGTAAAACCGAAATTTGAAAAAACTCAATTGTGGAGGTTTCAATAAAAAGTGTTGAACATTTGAAATTTGCTCATTTAGAGTATATAATCAGTCCAAGGTAAAACGCTTGATGGTTTTCCATTTCATATATTTAAATTATCATTTAAAGCCAACAATTTACATTATGCCACATGAATATTTAAATGCCTAATAAGATTAAGTTCCATGCAAATTCAGAGATAATTTATGACATTATCTAATATAATGTTTGATACAAAATATAAATATGACACCTTAAAAAGGCATAAGAATGTACCACCAACTTCCAACCATCTATAAGAGAAATACATTTGGAAACAAATTATTAATTCATACATATACATAAATAATGGTTTACTCAAAAATCCAATTACACCAAACTAATGTCACAACTTACAAGTTTCTAAATTCCATTGCTCCAATGACAATGAAAGCAATGAAATGCTTCATGTTGCACGAAAGTTATGCATTAAAGCCAAATAAAGAAGGGAATCACATATATGTTTAAAAAAATATCCTTGCATTTAAATGCATCTTGAGAAGAATAAAGCGAGAAAAGATATGCCATAGTACCAAAATGATAAAATCCAAAGGCATCACATCTTTTACCACATTTTCTACAAGATTGGTAAGATGTGGTATTTTTTCAACCTTGATGGCATTTTTCATGTGCCATCAACCTATAATAACAACACATGAAAAAACTTTCAAATGATATCTTCAATTTCTTTTTACATCAGTGATCATCAATGTAACTATTCATGCCTGTATTCCACATTCCATCAATAAACAAAGAACGTTAAAATTTCATATAAAAATATAAATATAGTAGAGGAAAACTATATGTATATAAACTTTGTGCAAAGTAAAAAAACATGTATCGTAATAATTCACACATGTCAAAGAGTCTTCTTTCCTTTGCAGTTTGCCAAATCTCATAAACTCGTTCCCATTCCACATCTGTGGTGTTAGGACCTATTAATGATATACGCATCAATGCATCAAGTGTGTTAATTGATAGTCTTGTTCTCCTTATATCTTTGATCACATTTTTCTTAGAGAACCCTCGTTCCCATGAGACGGTGCTCGCTGGTATGACAAGCATTGCTTGCCATAATTTTAGCATATTTGGATACCTAGAGTGCCAATCTTTTGTTTGGGAAAACACTTTCCATGCATCTTTCATTGGGAATCTTTCTCCATTCAAATAAACCACATCAATAAATTGGTATAGTTCTCTTTCACACGCTGTAACATCAAATGTTGGTACATTTTCACCTTGATTACATGTTTTATGCTGCAAATGTGAAAAAATTATTTCAAGCCAATGCTTTGCTTTATTTTCTCTGACATAAAGATCTTATGGATAATCACAAGGACTAAACAACCTTGCTGCATTAAAAAGAAGAAGATCTGGAAATCTTGAATTGAAACTCTCAATCAATGCTTAGACATAATTTCTTGTAAGTTGTATGCAACTATGAAGGGAGCCATCAATGCAAGTTGCCATTGGTTGTGGCAATTGTTCATCATGGATTGGAATATACAACAAATCATGTGTATGGGTATTTCCCTCTTTGTCAACGTTTTCAAGGAACCCATCTTTAGAGTATTTTAAAAATCTAGTAAGATGTACAACACCTTCAGCAAAGGAATCTGATTTGCAGAAATATCTTTGAAGAGAATTTAATGTATGGTCAATAGTTATTCCAAGCGATGTGACATCCACATTATCTTCTTGAATTTTTTTGTTTAGATTATTTAGCTCATTCAAAACATCAGCAAGCATATTCAAACAAAATTGAACTGAAAAAATTCTTGCCTTATCATACCATGAATTCTTTCTTTCTCTCTTCCACAAACTCAAAATAGCAGGCATTAATCTAACTAGTCTTTCAACCACTTGACCCCCAGAGAGCCATCGAATCCCATGGATTTGAAGAACCTGCAAGCATTCTATTTCCATTATCTCCAATAAAGAAATGAGTTCATTATTTCTCTTGGCTGAATTTCCAACCCATGAGTATACCTTGTTCGCTATTTTCTCAACAAACAAAAACTCTGGTATCTTTTTTGAAGCATCTGATGCTGCAAGTGCTTCACGATGTGCAATGCAATGAGTACCAATAAGATTTGGTAAATCATTCTTTAGCAATGTGACAAATCCATTTTCACATCCAACCATAGATGAAGCACCATCATTTGAAACTGCTATTAGTTTCTCATTTTTCAACTGCCTTGTTTCCCTTAAATTAATGATGGTATCATATATAGTCTTTCCTTTTCCATCAGGAACAGTAATAATTTTCATAAATTGTGACACTAGAGGGCCCAATCCTTTCAAGTCTAGATATGTAGAATACACAACAAGGTGTTGTTCCAAACCATTGTTTATACTTTCATCTAACATTATAGAGAAAAATGGGCTTTCTAACATTTTTCTAGTTTGAACCTCTTCAAGGTAATCTGATATAGAGTGAATAAATTCAGTAGCTGCTTTTCTATTTATGTAAGAAGAATACTCCACTCGAGAAGGCATATTAGGTGTTTGAAGATGCATTTGAAGATGACAAAGATCTTCATAAGTAGTAATTGAAATATCCTTTTGCGCAATAAAATATGCTAACTTCATAGTGGTTATGACCCTTTCCTTATTAGCCTCATTTATTGTCACTATGTGTTCTGTAATGGGCTTTGCCAACCTTTCAGTTTCATAAAAAAATTTCTGAGTTGATGTTTGATGAATAATAGATTTTGCATGAGTTGTTACAGCATCATATTGAATGGTATTACATCCATCTCCAATACCCCATGGACCTTGAGATTTGTATTTCTCACAAATTTTGCACTTCATACGAATCTTTCCATCAACGTTGATACTATAAACCCAAGGATGTTTTATCGTCCACTCTTCTCGAAATTCATGTTTTGAGAAAGCCTTCCTCCTCGAACTACTAGATCCACCATCTTGTCCTTCCTTTTCATGGCCAGGATTTTCATGATCAACAACAAACTCTTCGTTGACATCTTCATTAGCATCATCATTCAAATCGGGTATATATGGAATATCTTTAACATTAGAAGTGTTTGATTTCTTCGAATATCCATAAAAATTGTTAATAGTTGATTGACCCTTTCTTTTTGGAGGCATTTCTATTTAAATAATGTACCTACATGCAAAACAATAACAATAAATTAATAATTTAAAAAAATTACAGAACTCTTAGAAATTTGATTACTATCATCGTAAGATAACAAGTATATACTACTTTTTGATACATTGCTAGCATGTCCAGATTATTACATACATTGTAAGACTGTCCTTGTAAGATGAGAAGCATGTCCATATTATTGCAGACATTGATGCATAATTGAAGTAACGACATCTGGGAATCTTTAACCACTACAGAGTAATAGAAAAGATTCAACAGCTATCCAAGCAATAGTATATGGATGAATTATAGTAAAATAATTAATGTTCGTGTGTACTTTGTGAGGTAGTACTAGGAAAATAAAAAACAAGTGGCAGAAACCTTGAAATTTCTTTCAACAGTAAAAAGAATGGAAAAATAAACACTGTAAAGGTTATATGGCTCTAGGTTGGGGTTTTGACAAAACCCACTCAAGTCCATTACCACAATAAATCGTATATCAAACATACAAGGACTCCTACACTAGAGCTATGGAGTAAAGAACAGAGACAATCAGAATTCCACATAAAATCCAAATATATAACTCAAAATAAAAATCAAACAGCGAATATCCATGTGATCAGTATTTGAGGCGGCCAATCCAACCGTGGGAATCAAACCCTAGCCGCAACAAAAATTTCAGAAGTATGAAACAACGAACTATTGAAAAAAGTATGACCACGAGATAAATATATAATACATTAAGTTAAAAATTATGTATCCATATAACTCCCCAAAAGCCCTTATCCACAGTCCAAAGTTGATAGCATCGTGTTTATGACGGATTTTTTCATTTACCCACAAAAACTACAGTAAAACAACTATAGCCGTAACTTTCTAGCCCACGTTAAAACCCTAAAAGATCCTAATTCACTAAAATGGCACTGTGCCTCAAGTAATGAGGCCTGTAGTGTAGTCTGAAAAAACAATCTTCAGGATCAACGTGAAATAGTACCGACCTGAAAATCAAATGCATCAACTGATGTAAGACAATGTTTTCATTTTGAATCTCCCTTGAAACATGAATAGTAATACAACAACCTGAAATACCTGCGAACCAGAGACGCACTGGATTAGACACGAAAATCAAATCGGAAGGAAAAAATTAGCAGTAAAATCGTGAGCAGAGAGTAAATTACCTGATAGAGGTTATCGAGCAATGGAATGCACAGGATACCTGACAGAGCCAGATGTTATTAGGGTTTCCTTAGATCAAATAAAACCTCGATAGTTCATCGTTATACCTTAATAAGTTACCTCGCGAAGTGACCCAACGTGTCCTTTTGTTGCAGAGCTTCCAACCATCAGCGGTTTGACCTGCTACTTGGAATGAGAAGGACGAATCTGGCAAACGAGATTGAGTCCAGTTCTATTCCACGATACCTGTGAGGCTTGTAGATGTGGTTCTGGAGAGATCTCGTAAGTTCGCACTTCCCTTGTCTCTTATGCGAAGAGCTCTTCAAGCGAAAGTCGATGAGTGAAATGAGCTCTTCCTTCACTTATATATATACGTTTCCTTCCTCATGTTAAGGGGGTTGCTTATCCATGGCCGACCTCCCTTTATTACATGTAAAGCCCACGTATATCATACATGTGGCATGCCCCACATAATTCATGTCGGCTTTAAAAAACTTGCCCAAAAAATACCCTGTTATATGAAAAAGCTTGTCCTGTAAGAACGTTTGGTTCGTAAAAACGTTTTGGAAAAAGTTCCAAACGTCAAAAATCCATCTTTAACTCTTCCAGGCACGTCACTCAAAACGGGGAATGACAAATTCCAGCCATCAAAAACGTGCAAAAAGCCTTATGTCGGGAAAAATGCCCGTCAAATTCCATCCCTGTGCGGAAGAAATAAGAGATCTTTCGTGAAACAAAGAATAGGTCGATATATCCGTTAATGTAAGAGTAGGGTCGATACATCCTTTAAATCCATTTCTAATTTCTTAAAAGTTTGGCGTTCATTGTTCCATCGTTAGATTCTGCCCAGTGATTAAAAGAAACTGAAAAAGCTAAACCGTGAATCGAAATTAAAGGAATGAAAAGCGTGAAACTTATTTCAAATTTAAAAAATTAACATTAAATCATTGATCATAAAACGCAGTGATTAAAAGAAACTCAAAAATCAAAAGCATAAAACGCAGTGATTAAAAGAAACTCAAAAAGCGCAAGCCTGAATTGAAATTAAAGGAAAGAAAAACATGAACGTTTTATGCCTGATTCTTTCCCATTTGTGTTTGTGGAGGAGACATTGATTTGTCTATGAAACCGTTGAGAGAAACCCTACATATATCTATATAAAATTGCAGAAATTTCTCATTTACTTTGTCCTTCTCTATCTATCTAAGATTGCAGAAATTTCTCATTTACTTCGTCCTTCTCTGGTCTAGTCCGATGTGTCTCTGTGTGGTATGTTTATGTGTGCTTGGTTTGATCTGGTATATGTTCTTGGGCATCTCAGTCTGTGTGCTTGCGAGTGTGCCTGTGCCATGTCTGCCATATGAGGGAGTCTGTGCAAAGTCAGTCATGTGTATAAGGAGGCAATTGGATGATCCACTATTGCGCAAACAACTCCGTAGCTTCAAAGAAAAGGCGGCCATCTTCTCTGTGTCCTTTAATTTCAGGTACATTTATGCTATGTTTGTTTCTCTCTAATATGATAGACACGATAGTTTTTTTTAATTCATTTCATCCATTGCAATGTATTTCCATGTATATAAAACTCTTTTTAATTCATTTCATCCATTGTAATGTATTCCTTTTATTTCCTTGAAAATTGTTGAAGGGATTTATGGTGTATTGTTGTGAGTGGGTCATGCTCCTCCTCAATTCCTCTAATCTCTACTATCAAATTCAGCCATTGCATTCATTTCCATTTTCTTTTTGTTAATTTCTTGTGCCCTGAAATCAGGGTTTCCTCAGCTCAAACTACACAAGGAACAGGATATATTCTTTTCATTTTTGAGTGTATTTTCTGTTACTTTCTTTACCCACGTCATCATTCCATCCATTAGTGTACCATGATGTAGTTTCATGTAATTCTTTTGTTGTTTAGTTTCGTTTAGTTTCTTATGTCTGCCTATATCAAATGGAAATTCTTTTAATTCCCTAGTGAAGGGATTAATTTTTGTAGTATTGTGAGTAGGCTATGGTTTACTCACTGCTCCTTCGCAATAACTCGTAGGGCTTCCATTACAGGTACATTTCCTCTAATCTCTTAAACCCTAGTCCTTCTATTTCAGTTGTCTTTATGTTAAGTTTTCATCGCTGTAATCACTGAAATTAAGAGTTCTATGGTTTTTCTTTCTTTTAATTTTTTGAAATTGTTTTCTATTAGTTACCAATCCACCCAATAATTATTTTCTGAAAGTATTTTCTATTGTTTATTAAATTACCCATTCCTCCATTCTTTGCTTAGTTTCTCCACTCATAATTGAAGTTCCTTCTCATTCAATCACTATTCCATTCTATTCATATTATTACATCCAGGCAGCGCTTATTAAATCATTATAGTCTCCCATTAATTGAATTTGGTGTATTTTCATTTGCATGTTTGTTTAAACATTCCAATGTGTTCAATATTTTGTTTCTCCAATAGTTCAATTTTTTATGGTGTACCATAGTTTCTATGCAATTCCTCTATTTTTATTTAAATTGGGTGCAATTGGATATGAGTTATAAAAATCAGTTGCGGTAACCTTGGCCCAGGAAATCCATTTTCACGAGGTCCCTTTTCTTATAATTTTTATCGAGTGATAAAAGTTAGTTAGTGTAACTTGTGTTTTTCAAGGCTGCCCCCTTATAATTAAATCTAATTTTTGGTTTACTTGAATCTAATTTATGAAACAATGTGGTTTTATATTAAATGATGGCTGAGCTTTTATATTTTAGAAATATATTGTTAATTAATATCTTATAAATTTCTATGTTAAATTTTGGTTTATATATTATATATATATATGTGGTGTGTGTCTGTGTGGTGTGTGTGTGTATATAATATTTTGGTTATGTTTAATTTTAATTAATGCCATATATATTTTTAATTATTTTTATTAATATTATTTAGTTTAATTTATTTTTTAAAATGATTTTAAAATAGAAGATTAATAATTATTATTATTTATATTTATATTATTTTAGTGAGTAATATGGTGTATTTGTTAATTTAAGTAATATTAAAAAAAAGTTGTTCTAAAATATATAAATTACATTATAAAATTAAATCTAATAATAATATTATATATATTAATATATATTATATATATATATAATATATATATATATATATATATATATATATTTCTATAAACTTATATAAGGTTTAATTGAAAATAAGATAATCTATAATGAAAAAATGATTGAATTATATAATATAAAATGATAATGCTTTTATATTCAAATACATACTATAAAATAAAATTGTAAGTAAATGTTTTTTAACACCATTAATTGTCTCAACTACAATATGTATATAGATAAACACTTATAAATTCAGTAGAATGTAGTAGGCTAGGCTAGATAGCTTAGGATAGAATAGGCTAGGGTAGGCTAAGGTAGGCTAGGCTAGAGTAGACTAGGTTAGACTAGGCTATGATAGAGTAGCATAGGCTAGAGTAGGCTAGGCTAGGCTAGGGTAGGTTAGAGTAGAATATGATAGGCTATAGTAGAATAAGATACAGTAGGCTAGGCTAGAGTAAAGTCGGCTAGGCTAAGCTAGAGTAGGCTAGGCTAGGCTAGAGTAGACTAGGTTAGACTAGGCTAGAGTAGAGTATGATAGGCTAGGTTGGGCTCGGCTAGGCTAGGCTAGGCTAGGCTAGGCTAGAGTAGAGTAGGCTAGGCTAGTGTAGAGTATATTACGCTAGGTTAGTCTAGAGTAGAGTAGGCTAGGCTAGACTAGGCTAGGCTAGGCTAGAGTACGCTACCCTAGTCTAGAGTAGACTATGCTAGGCTAGGCTAGGCTAGCATAGCCAACTCTAGCCTAGAGTAGATTAGGCTAGAGTAGGATAGTGAACTAGAGTCAGCTAAGCTAAGATAAGGTAGAGTAGCCTAGGCTAGGCTTGAGTAAGATAGGTTAGGCTAGAGTAGAGTAAGCTAAGCTAGGATAGGTTAGAGTAAGCTAGGCTAGTATATGTTAGAGTAGAGTAGGTTAGGATAGGCTATAGTAGGTTAGGCGAGGCTAGAGTAGGCTAAGTTAGGCTAGAGTAGGGTAGGCTAGAGTAAGCTAGAGTAGAGTAGGCTAGAGTAGGCTAGGCTAGGCTAGAGTAGGCTAGAGTAGAGTAGGCTAGGCTAGAATAGGCTAGAGTAGAGTAGGCTAAGCTAGAGTAGAGTAGAGTAGAGTATGCTAGAGAATGTTAGGCTAGAGTATAGTAGGCTAAGCTAGGCTAGTCTAGAGTAGAGTAGAGTAGGAGAGAGTAGGATAGGCTAGGCTAGGTTAGAGTAGAGTACAACGGGAAAGGGTAGAGTAGGATAAGCTAGGCTAAAGAGTAGGCTAGGTTAGAGTAGACTAGAGTAGGTTAGGCTAGGATAGGATAGGCTAGGCTAGGCTAGGCTATGCTAGAGTAGAGTAGAGTAGGCTAGTCTAAGCTACAGTAGGCATGGTTAGGCTAGGCTAGAGTAGAGTAGAGTAGGCTAGGTTAGACTAGAGTAGACTACAATAGGCTAGGATATGATAGGATATGATAGGCTAGCTTAGGCTAGAGTAGAGTAGAGTAGGCTAGGTTAGACTAGAGTAGACTAGGATATGATAGGCTAGGCTAGAGTAGGCTAGGATAAGCTAGGATAGGATAGAGTAGGCTAGGGTAGCTTAGGGTAGGATAGGCTAATGTAGGCTAAGATAGGCTAGAGTAGCCTAATAGGCCAAAGTAGGGTAGGCTAAGATAGCCTAGACTAGAGTAGGTTAGACTAGAATAGGCTAGGTAGGCTTGAGTAAGCTCAGCTAAGCTTGTGTAATGACTCCTCTTGGCTAGCCTAGAGTAGGCTAGACTATGCTAGAGTAGGATAGAGTAGGCTAGTCAAGGCTACAATAGAGCAGAGTAGAGTTGACTAGAGTACACTAGGCTAGGCTAGAGTAGGCTAGGCTAGGTTGGACTAGATTAAGGCTACAATAGGCTAGAGTAGGCTAGGCTAGGCTGGACTAGATTAAGGCTACAATAGGCTAGATTAGGCTAGGCTAGAGTAAAGTAGGCTAAGGTAGTGTAGAGTAAGATAGGCCAGAGTAGGCTAGGCCAGAGTAGGCAACGATAGGGGAGAGTAGGCGAGGATATGCCAGAGTAAGCTAGGATAGGCTAGAGTAGGCTATAGCAGAGTAGAGTAGATTACAATAAGCTAGGCTAGAGTAGAATCGAATAGAGTGGAGTAGGATAAAGTAGGTGAGGTGAGGTTAGAGTAGACTATCCTAGGCTAGAGTAAGGCTAGAGTAGGCTAGAGGAGTATAAAGTAGGCTAAGGTAGGGTAGGCTAGAGTAAGGCTAGAATTGGATACAGTAGTATAAAGTAGGCTAAGGTAGGTTAGGCTAGAGTAAGGCTAGGCTAGACTACGCTCGCTAGGCTAAGCTAGGCTAGGCTAAACTAAGGATAGAGTTGGCTAGAGTAGGTTAAAGTAGGGTAAGGTAGGTTAGGCTACACTAGGCAAAAGTAAAGTAGGCTAAGTTAGGCTAGGATAGAGTAAGTCATATTAGAATGTGCTAGCCTAGAGTAGGCTAAGGTAGGCTAGAGTAGGTTAGACTAGGCTAAGGTAGGCTAGAGTAGGTTAGAGTAGGGTAATGTAGGCTAGTAGGCTAGAGTTGTTTAGGGTAGAGTAAACTAGTATGTTGGAGTGGGTTAAGGATAGTCTTGGCTAGGATGGGATAAAGTAGGCTAGGGTAGGCTAAGCTAGGATAATTTAGGATAGAGTAGGCTAAGACAAGCTAGGCTAGAGTAGGTTAGATTAAAATAGGCTAATCTAAGCTAGAATATGATAGGGTAGGCTAGGATATGCTACAGTAGGTTAGAAAAGAAGAAGAGAGGCAAATATAAAGATAAAATAGGCTAGTCTAAAGTAGGCTAGGCTAATGTAGACAAGGCTAGGCTAGAGTAGGTTAGGATAAGCTAGGCTAGGATAAAATAATAGAGTAGGCTAAGGTAGGTTATGCTAGGGTAGGCTAAAGTACTCTAAAGTAGGCAAGGCTAGGCTAGAGTAGAGTTGGCTAAACTAGGATAGGCGATAGTAGGTTAGACTACAATAGGCTAGGTTAGAGTGGGCTAAGATAGGCTATGCTAAGCTAGATTAGGATAGAGTAGGCTAGGTTACACTAGGTTACAGTAGAAGAGGACAAGAAACTATAAACAGAAACTAAGATAGGATAATGTAGGAAAGTTTAGGCTAGAGTATGTTAAGATAAGCTAGGCTAGGATAGAATAGGATAGAGTAGGCTAAGGTAGGCTACGCTACGGTAGGCTAAAGTACTATAAAGTAGGCTAGGATATGCTAGAGTAGAGTAGGGTAGACTAGGTTAGGGCATAGTAGGTTAGACTAGAATAGGCTAGGCTAGAGTAGGTTAATATAGGTTAAAGTAGTATAGAGTAGGCTAGCGTAAATTAATGTAGAATATGATATGCTAGACTAGGCTTCGCTAGACAAGGTTAGAGTAGAGTGGGCTAGGTTAGGTTAGGGTCGACTAGGCTAAAGTAGGCTAGGTTGGAGTAGTTTAAGCCAAGGTAGGCTAAAGTAACCTAAATTAGGGTAGGCTAGAGTATGGAATGCTAGAGTATTCTAGGCTAGGCTAAGCTAGAGTAGATTAGGCTAGGTTAGGCGAAGCTAGAGTAGATTAGGTTAGGCTAGGTTAGAGTAGGTTAGAGTAGGCTAGGATAAAGTAGACTAGGCTAGAGTAAGCTATGATAGGTTGGACTAGGCTAGTAGGCTAGAGAAGGCTAATCTAAGCTAGGGTAGAGTAGACTAGCATAGGCTAAGAAAACTAGGTTAGGGAAGGTAAGCTTAGGCTATTTTAAGCAAGTGTAGGCTAACCTAGGCTACGGTAGGCTAGGTTAGAGTAGGCTAAGCTAAGTTATGGTAGAGTAGGCTAAGCTAAGCTAGAAAAAGCTAGGCTATATAAGGTAATACTAGGAAAGGCTAAGTAACAGTGGGCTGACATAAGCTAGAGTAGGCTAGGCTAGGCTAGATTGGGATAAGATAGACTAGGATAGAGTATGTTGGGCTAGGATAGTCTAGGCTAGAGTATTCAAGGCTAAAGTAGGTTAAAGTAGTGTTAGAGTATGCTAGGCTAGGTTACGCTATGTTAGAGTAGGATATTATGCTAGACTAGGTTACGTTAAGTGAGGGTAGATTAGGCTAGGCTAGGCTAGGCTAGGCAAGGGTAAGCTAATCTAAGTTAGGATAGAGTAAGCTAGGATAGGATAGACTAGGCTAGATTATGTGAGGCCATACGAGAGTAAGATAGACTTGGTCATGACAGTCAAGGCTAGGCTAGAGTAGGTTAGGCCAAAGTAGGTTAGAGTAGGTTAGGTTAGGTTAGGCTAGGCTAGGCTATACAAGTGAAAGGTTAGGCTACGCTACATTATAGTAGACTAGGCTAGAGTAGACTAGGCTAGGCTAGAGTAGGCTAGGCTATGCTAAACTAGGCTAGTCCAACCTATGCTATGTTAGAGCGGGATAGGCTATGTTATACTAGGTTATTCCAACCTAGGCTATGTTAGAGTGGGCTAGGCGAGAGTACACTAGGTTAGGCTATAATAGTCTAAGTTATGCTAAGATAGGTTAATCTAACCGACGCTATATTAGAGGAGGATAGACTAGGTTAGAGTAGGCTATGTTATAGTGGGTAGACTAGGTTAGAGTAGGCTAGGCTAGGCTAAGAGTGGCCAGAGTAGGTTAGGCTAGAGTAGGATAGGCTAGGCTGCATTAGATTAGTGTAGGCTAGGCTATGCTATAGTGGGATAGTCTAGGCTAGGAGAGAGTAGACTAGGCTAGAATAGGCTAAACTAGGATAGAGTATGCTAAGTTGGGATAGGGTAGAATAGACTAGAGTAGGCTAGTTTATGGTAGAGTAAACTAAGTTAGGCTAGGCTAGAGTAGGCTCAGTCAGAGTAGGCTTGTCTAGGCTACAGTAGGCATGGTTAGGCTAGGCTAGAGCAGAGTAGAGTAGGCTAGGTTAGACTAGAGAGGCTAGAGTAGGCTAGGATATGATAGGATATGATAGGCTAGCTTAGGCTAGAGTAGAGTAGAGTAGGCTAGGTTAGACTAGAGTAGACTAGGATATGATAGGCTAGGCTAGAGTAGGCTAGGATAAGCTAGGATAGGATAGAGTAGGCTAGGCTAGCTTAGGGTAGGATAGGCTAATGTAGGCTAAGATAGGCTAGAGTAGCCTAATAGGCCAAAGTAGGGTAGGCTAAGATAGCCTAGACTAGAGTAGGTTAGACTAGAATAGGCTAGGTAGGCTTGAGTAAGCTCAGCTAAGCTTGTGTAATGACTCCTCTTGGCTAGCCTAGAGTAGGCTAGACTATGCTAGAGTAGGATAGAGTAGGCTAGTCTAGGCTAGAATAGAGCAGAGTAGAGTTGACTAGAGTACACTAGGCTAGGCTAGAGTAGGCTAGGCTAGGTTGGACTAGATTAAGGCTACAATAGGCTAGAGTAGGCTAGGCTAGGCTGGACTAGATTAAGGCTACAATAGGCTAGAGTAGGCTAGGCAAGAGTAAAGTAGGCCAGAGTAGGCTAGGCCAGAGTAAGCTAGGATAGGCTAGAGTAGGCTATAGCAGAGTAGAGTAGAGTACAATAAGCTAGGCTAGAGTAGAATCGAATAGAGTGGAGTAGGATAAAGTAGGTGAGGTGAGGTTAGAGTAGACTATCCTAGGCTAGAGTAAGGCTAGAGTAGGCTAGAGGAGTATAAAGTAGGCTAAGGTAGGGTAGGCTACAGTAAGGCTAGAATTGGATACAGTAGTATAAAGTAGGCTAAGGTAGGTTAGGCTAGAGTAAGGCTAGGCTAGACTATGCTCGCTAGGCTAAGCTAGGCTAGGCTAAACTAAGGATAGAGTTGGCTAGAGTAGGTTAAAGTAGGGTAAGG
>APFE031224032.1:5183-16469 GCA_000404065.3 Pinus taeda
ATATACATGGTTCACCCAGTTTGGGCTACGTCCCCCTCGAACAGCCAGTCCTTCCTTTCTATTATCCAGCAAAATGAAGAGACACAACCTACAGCAAAGCCGCTGTAATATCCTCTGTTTTCTCTCACAGTCTCACCTCTCTGTTTCTCGCTCACACAGAATACACATCTATCACTGCCTCAAATACAATACCCTCATACAAAGAGAGGGGTTGCCTTCTAGGGCAAAAAACCCTAAACTAAACATAAGTTCTACCGTCAGATCATCCGCCTAATGAACGGCTCAGATTGACTAGAAATTACTATACTTTTACAAGGCAAATTTACATCTGTTTTTAGCTTCGGGGGCGCTGCCCCCGAGCCCCCGCCAGGGGACCGCTGGCCCTCGGACCCCCCAGCCGGGGGGGATCGGCGCCCCCAAACCCCCGTGCCCCCCTGCATGGAGGGGTGTACAAAACTTCCTAGGGTATACATCTGGCTGAAACAAAGACCTCTGAACAATCATGCTCCACACACAACAGAGTCTTACAGCTCCACCCATACAATGCCTCAAAAAGACTCATCCTCTTTGAATACTGATAACCATTGTTGTATGTGAACTCTACCAAGGGGTGATACTCTTCTTACTTCCACTACTGATGCATCACATACATCCTCAACATGTCCTCCAATATCATGTTGATCCTCTCTGCTTGTCCATCTATTTGCAGATGATAAGATAAGCTGAAGGCAAAATCTATCCCCAAACATGCAAATAACTCCTTCCAGGACTTGGAAGTGAACTTTGCATCCCTATCTGACACAATATTCTTTGGAACACCATGCAATCTGACCACATCTTTTATGAATACCTGTGCCACAACGCTAGCTGGGAACATAGACTTCAGTGGAATGAAGTGTGCAACCTTTGTCAACCTGTCCACCATAACCATGATGGAATCATGTTGTTTCACTGTCTTCGGCAACCTTGTAATGAAGTCCATGGAAATGACCTCCCATTTCCAATCTGGAATCATGATCGGTTGTAGCAGTCCACCTGGATGTTTTCACTCTGCTTTTACTCAGTGACAATCAAAACAATTCACCACAAACTCTTCTACATCCCTCTTCAAATTCGGCCAATAATGAAATTTCTTTACTGCAATTAATGTCTTTTGATAACATGGGTGACCTAAATAAGGCTTCACATGAAACTCACTCAAGATAACCTTCATGAGCTCACTGTTATCCAGTACATATATCCTATCTCGAAATTTGACCAACCCATCTGATGTAAGACAATAATCCATACCCTGCGCACTTGCACCTGTACCTGTTCCTGTACCTGTACTACCACATGTACCACTATATGTACCTATAGCTGTACCTATACTTGTACCTACACCTATACCTATAGCTGTACCTTTACATGTACCTGTACCAGCACCCTGCTACAACCTGTGCACAATATCCATATACCTGACATCTTACTGACCTGCCTGCAAGATCATATCCGATAAGTCTATACCATAGGAGCTCATAGCTGCCAAGTGATTTACTTGTGCTCGTATGCTGAGAGCATCTACCACCCTGTTCTCTTTTACGTAACTGATCATAAAAGCAAACTTTCTAATCGTGGCTAGCCATCTAGCCTGCCTGACGTTTAGACTTGGCTAGTCAAACAAATACCTCAACCCAATATGATGACTCATAAGTACAAACCTCCTGCCAAGAAGATAGTGTCTCCACATCTTCAATGCATTTATGATTGCTTCTAACTCAAGATCATGCGTTAGGTAGTTCTTCTTGTGCTCATTTAGTTTCCGTGACTCATAGCATAGCACCTGTCCATCCTACATAAGGACTCCAACAAGTCCTCTCTTGTAAGATTTTGTGCATACTACAAATTATTTGTCTAGATCTACAATCTATAACACTGGTGCATGTGTCAAAAACTTATTAAGTTACTCAAAGCTGGCCTCACACTCCTATGCCCATTCGAACTTCTTACCTTTCCTTTGTAATGATCTGATAGGATAAGCAATCTGCAAGAAGTTCTTGATGAACCTCCTATAGTGGCTACCAAACCCATGAAAGATCTCACCTCATCCACACTCTTAGGATCTACCCACTCCATGATGCCCCTTATCTTCTCTAGATCTACTGCAATGCCCTCTTTGAGACAACATGTCCCAAGTAGTGTACCTCATTCTGAAAGAAACTACATTTGCCGAGCTTAGCAACTAATTCTCTATCAACAAACTCAACACTGTTGTTAAATGCTTGGCATGCTCTTCCTCATTTTTAGAATATACCAGTATATCATCAATGAACACAATAACAAACTTATCCAAATATGGATACAACACACTATTCATCAAACACATAAATGTAGCTAGAACATTAGTTAATCCGAATTGAACAACAACAAATTCATAATGCCCATACCTAGTCCTGAACGCAGTCTTGTAAATTTCCTCCTCTTTGATGCATGCTTGATCGTATCCAGATCTCAAGTTAATATTCAAGAACACTGCTTCTTCCTTCAGTTGATCGAACAAGTCATCAATCCTCGACAAAGGGTAGCTATTCTTAATAGTGACTTTGTTCAACTGCCTGTAATCAATGCATAATCTGAGACTACCATATTTCTTCCTCACGAACAATATTGGTGCACCCCAAGGTGATACAATTGGCCTAATATATCCCTTGTCCAACATTTCCTTCAACTCCAACTTTAACTCAACTAACTCAGGTGTGCTCACCCTGTAAGGTGCTTTTGATGCTGGAGATGCCCCTGGCACTAACTCAATAGAAAAGTCTACCTCCCTGTGAGGTGGTAACTCTGTAATGTCCTCGGGAAATACATCCTTAAACTACTGTAAAACTAGGTACCTACTCAACACATCTGCATCCTCAACCTCCTTACCCTTATCACTGGAAATGCGTACTAAAAATAACATACACCCTTTCCTGTGACTACGCTTTTTCTGCATAGCTATCACCATCATAATTGATGTGGTTTTCTTCTTACCCTACAGGATTTTTGGTTTCCCATTGTCATCAAAACACTCAATGGATTTGTCATAATAGTCTACCTTGGTTCTATGTAGCTACAACCAATCCATGCCCAACAACATACTGTGTGAACCCAACAATAATACATTCAAATGTGCTATGGTAGGCATACCATTCAAACAAAATACACAAGCTCTTACCCAATGATGAACTCACTTATTTATACCTGTATCCAACTGTACTGACCAATACTCTACATGCAATTCCTTACTCAAGCCACACTTATCCACCAAGTTAGGACTAACATAGCTATAATTAGATCCAGGGTCAATCAAAATATAAATAAATTGATCACAAATCTTACCATCCATATCAATGATAGATGCCTGATGATCTGCTTGCCTTTTCTCCACTGTTTCATAGATACGTGGAATACTCTGACCAACATCCCCAACAATTATATGCCTCTTGTGCATTGTATATTTGAGGCCTACCACTTGACTTTTGTGGACAATCTCTCTTAATTTGTTCCTTGCCACATGTCTAACATTCCAACCGACCAATACCAACACCTATATGCTGTTGTTGCAACTCATGTACCTGTATAGTTTCATTAAATCTCTTTTGCGGTACCACATTCTCTTTCTCATTTGCATACGGAGGCCTTCTCCTCTTAGGCTACCATTTACCATTACCTTTGTCTTTTCCCTTCCATCCTTGCTAAGATTCATTCTTACACTTTGATTGTTCATAGTAATTCTTCAAGTTCCAATTAACTTCCTTAAGGGACCGAGGCTCATCATACTCAATCCGATCCCTAAATGCTAATGGAAAACCACTAACAAATCTCTGAACTTTAGCCTTCTCATTAGTAAGATATGGTACATACCTCAATAGCTCCAGAAACTTGGTCGTGTACTCTTCATATGTCATTGATCCCATATTTAGCTCATATAATTCCTTGGCCTTACTGTTTTAGTACTTCTCTAACAAGTATTTCTTCCTGAAAAGCCTCTTGAACTCCCGTCGACTCAAATCATCTGTCTTGATGTCTCTGACCTGCTTAAAATTTTCTCATAAGATGTCTGCTTTACCTTTCACGCTAAAGATCACTACTCTAGCCTTCATGTTATATGTGTACTCATGAAACTCAAAGAATTTGTTCATCCAAAGTATCCAAACCTTTGCATCTTCCAACTTCTCCACATCTCCATCAAAAGTAGGTGGCTTCACTTTCTTAAACTCATCCTATAAGTATCCCCTATCATTCCTCTTGTAAGGAGGATAACGATGATAATGATGACATTCATGATGTCTATTAGAACCAGAACTAGAATAGTACCTATACTCATTGCCCCTTCTATTTTGAGTGTCCAACAACCTACTATCTCTCACTGTGTCAGATCTATCTAACCTGTGTCTACCAGGAGACCTGCTGCCATATGCCCCATTAGTTCTATCCTCATGTGCATGGCTGATTTGAAGTGGCCCTTTTTGTTGAAAATATGATAAACTTTGAAGAAGTATAGCATTAACCTCTGCTTATTTTTGTTCTGCCTATATGATCCGGTTATTATCTACCTTACAACTCCTTATTTCTTCCTTTAAGCTTCTCAAGGTGTCTTCCAAATCAGAAGAGTGCCCCACACCATGTTGCCCATATGATTCATAGGGATAGTCTATGCAGTCTACCACCTTGCTATCAATTTGATCTCTTTCCTGCAATGCATAAGATGTCAAATAAACCAAATCACAACAAACCAACATACCTTAGCATAATTCGGGGAGGATACCTTGTTTGAAAGATCAACAAATCAACGTGATGCATATATAATATAATCATAACAATGTATATACATACACAAATAGATGTATCAACACATAAACATCACTCTAGTTAGGGTCCAATCATCAATGCAACTCCATATCAACAATGCATGCTATGACCTCATGAATGACAACACCCATTAATCCATTGTAAACACTGCCAAATGCAGCCATCAACATGCATAAGAAATGCCTAATCAAATACACATACATGTAGTTGAACGTAAGCGATCAATTCTTGTAATCAACCTACAAGACTGATACATGTAATCAAACCTAGAAGAATGTAGCCTAACATACAAGGATGTAAGTAGGTGACATATAATCAACATGTAAATGACATATAATCATATGGAACTATTCATATACTCATGACAAATGCATTCCACAAAATCAATCATCAAGTTACTCTCTACAACCATAATCAACCAGTAACAAAATGCAACAAGCACATAAAATGAAAGTGTAAGAGACACACATGAAACTGACATGCATGCATGACTGACACACACTGCCCATCTAGTCCGAGGAGTGAACCATGCTCTGATACCACTATGTAACCACCTTCCTTCCACATCTACCCAAGTAACTAGCCAACCAGGGTAAACATGTGACGAGAGGCTATTATGATTGGATTCGACCTCCTATGTGTCCTTAAGGAAGTGGAATCGATGGAACACATGAACCAACCTATCCACATCAACAAAAAAACCCTCAGGAGATATTTCAACCACTCAGACATCCTATTCTTGGATCCCATTGATGTTCTAGACATTGTAGGCCTCAGTATCTCCCATTCTATAGGCAAGAGAGCGTCCAAAAACCCAAAGTCGCTCTCACAGGCTTGCTTGCCATTGACCAGAGACTAAATTTGTTGGTTCTATGCCAGCGACTCTGGGATTTGAGCCAATTTTTCATGCCCAGAGTCCAGGTCATTGCAAAGAATGGAGTGATAACTCAAGAATAGTAAAAGAACAATGAAAAAATGATGCAAAAGCAATAAGTTGAACAAGACCTTAATCAGATCCCTACTAGCTATGCCAGGCATTTTGTCAAACATATCATCAACATGTAACCCACATGTGTAATCAACAAAATTAAGTGTAGGGATCTCATAATTACCTGAGAATCACTACGAACCATTGTTCCCTCATGTCATTTTGTGCATTATCATCTATCAGACCATAGATACATTATCTATTCGTTTACAAGCAAAAACATGCTAATATCCGTACATAGTTGTTGTCATAAAACACACATATAATCCAACATAATAACAACATAAATACTCATGAAAGTAAAACCATATAGATCACATATAATCCATCAAAATTCACATAGAAATACAAGGATAAATAACCTTTCCTTTATGATGCAAAATCCGAACCTGGGATGGGATTTCCACGTTCCACCCGACCATAGAATGGCTAAGCCAAATCTCTCTTTAGCTATTCACCCTCGTGCCATATTCCAAGCATGAATGTGGGACTCAAACCAAAAGAAATCAACCATGGCATACCGAGGCTAAACCACCTCACCCTCATCAATAAAAACCAAGATTTACGGTAATCCATCCCAGATCACTGGGCCAACACAATGAACACATCATAACATTATTTACCGTGATCTCCACCCGATCACTAGGCCAAACAAAAATGGATGCCACCAGATTTATCCACCTACAATGTGAGGAATTTTCCTATCTCTTAGCTTCTCGGGATTTACCGCAATCCAAACCCATATCACTAGGCCCTAACCTGAGACCCACTCTCCAGGATTTACCGCATATCCCAAACTTGGGATTACTAGCCCCAATGGAGAGAAAAATACCTCTTGGCTTTACTGTATATCCTACTATTCACCGAAAAGGATTCCTAGGCCCACCGACACAACATAATCCTGGATTTACCACAACCCATAGTTTGGCTCAGGGGTCACTAGGCTAGTGGCTTTACCATGATTCATAGTCCGGTTCAGGGACCACCAGGCCATGTGCTCTATCATTCAGATATCCACCCCACTTACCTTCGAATCCATCCGAAAATCCAACTCAACCAATGCATGAGAACCCCATCACACCATGGCTATCCAGAAATGGAAAGGTTAGGATGTTACACTTGGAAAAACGCATGCCACAACATAAAAAGAACCACATACAATACCATGCATGCCAAATCTAGTAAGGAAAATACAAATGCAAGTCGATACATGCATGAAGTTTGTTGTAGCTTCTTGATCCTGTCTTTCCTTGCTTGATCTTTGCTTCAGCTTGCCTTCTTTTCCTTTCTTGATCCAATGCCAAAATGCTCCAAGAAAACTTTAAGTGTCCAAGAGTGAGAAAGAGAGAGAGAGAGAATAATGAGAGAGCTCCAAAACTGAACTGACAAAAGGTTACCAATTGATCCTCAGAAGCCTTTTTATGAATGAGGCATTTACTTTCTTCATTTTCCATTATTTTCCTTGATTTTGTCCTCACATGCAACCTGTGACCTTTCACCTCCCTTTCCTCCTAATTTCCATTATTTTCATAATAATTGTGCCAAAAATGCCATTTTTCCTTTCCAAATCCTTAGCCATTTCCTTAGCCATAAACAACCAAATGAACACCCACTAGGATGTCTTTCCCAACATTTAGCTTGGAATAAGTGTCCCATCAACCGTGGTTATTATTTTTACCTTTATTAGCTTTTATGACATGGAATTTCAACCAAGGCTGTTACAAACTCGTTTCAAACTAAGAATGCATGAGCAAGTTACTTCGATCAATCAAGAAGTGACCATGGAACGACTGATCACAATATCCATATAAGCTCCAAAATCCAAGTATAAGAAAATTTTTGGAGAGTATTTGTCACAGCGACAACACTTGGCGACACACATGTAGAACTCCAACTTCTCTGACTTAGTGAATTTTTCTGTGCAAGGTCTAGTTCTTTAGGAAGTATCGATTCACCATTCATATTACCATGGCTTCCCCACTTACCTCATGCATAAACATAGCCCCCTTCATTCATTTACTTGGTTTAACACAAACATGTTAGAAAAAGTAAATATGTTTGGTCTTCAATAATGTACTTGAGTCATTATGTAATGTACTTGTCAAAATAATAAAGAAAAGAATTATCATTATTATTATTATGACTTATTAATGCATGGGTTTCATACTTGGGCCACCATGTTTTAGGTCAAAGTCCCCATTGAAGACTTATAGGATTTATTCAGGGTCTATAGAGTTGTTGTACATTTAAAGAGACCCTTCTTGGGCTTTTGGATCATGTAAAAAGATTTAGTGTTGAGTCAAATATGAATTATGGAACTTCCACACCATGTCATCCTAAGAGAAGATCAAGTCAGCCTAAGGACCCATTCTTTAGTTCCCTATAATACTAGTGTATTCACTTATTATTGTCATTGTAGCCCCTTATTGTTATTGTGTGCCCATGTTGTCCCCATATTGTTATTATTATTCCACATAGAATACCACTATTTTTATTGTTGTGCCCTTACATTATTATGGTTATGTCGGCTCTGATTATATTGTGACCCCTTAGAGTCCTGTATACAGAAAGGAGGCCTTGTCATTTGTATCATCCAAGAATTGTGCATTTGTGTAATATAAATGAGGTTTCTCCCTCGAATAGGCTGCTTTTGAAGTCATTGGTCTAATTTTTCTTCTATTTTGTGAGTTGGTTGCATAACAATTGGTATCAGAGCTTTGGATTCTAGGGTTTCGCTGCTTCAAACATGTCATCGTGGGATTTTATCTATAACGTCTTTCTACAACATTTCAGAAGCTGACGTTAAAACCCATTTGATCCAAAATCTTGATGAACCTCAGATATAAATTTTAGATATTTTCTCGCTATATTTTAGGAGATATGATCCAAGGAAATTAGGGTTTTTGTAGTCTCTCGAATTTTATCTCAAACATGTGACCTGGGGAAAATAAGCATAACTTTCTCTCTGAGCATCATATTGAAATTGCATAAAAATGTGCAGAAATAGGATGTATTTTATTTTTATTGTGTATCATTTTTAGGTCCGAAGGTTGAAACAGTGACACATGGCACTTCATACAAGTTCACTCTAATGAACCAATTTATAATCAGGCCATCGTGGGATATTTGGAATAACGCTTCCTTGGAGAATCCCATATTGATCAAACTTGTGGGGTTGGAACGAGGACTCAGAGGGATACCACAAGATGACATTTCAAACCTTGGAGATAAAAAATTACAGAGATAGAATAGATTCAATATCGAGCTCCTACAAAGTGAAAAGAGGTGTGTAGTCTTTTTAAAATTTCGCATAAGTTTGATTTGAGAAATTAGTTTGAAGGAATTCAAAGGACATAGTGAAGCATAATTATCATTAATTGATGCGCCAAAGAAAGAAAATGGAAACACCTAGTAAGCAACCTGAAAGTTCTACCATGACTCGTGAAGAAGAGGAAGAAATGCAACATGATATATCAAAATTATGAGACCAAGTGCAACAAATTTCACTCTCACAAAAAGTAATAGAAGCTAAGATGGGTGGTTTAGAGAAAGGAATGAAAGCTAATATGAATGGCATGGAAGCTAATATGGATGGCATGGAAGCTAAGATGGATGGTATAGAAACAAAACTTAAAGGCATCATGGAAGATTTGAAGATAGATTTGACAAAGTTGCTACAAGAAATGCTTATTAATGGTGAAAGGGTAGTAAAAGAAACTCATGATGAGAACAAAATAAATGTTAATCATGATTTCATAGACTCTAACATTAGATTGAAGACCCACCATGTTCCAAATATTGATATGAGGAAGTTTTATGGAAAGGATCTCGTAACATGGATACTACATATGGAGCAATATTTCGATCTCCATAATGTACAAAACACACAAAGGTATGCATTGCAACTTTATATCTGGAACCCAATCAGTTTGTATGGTATCGAGGGCTTTGCTCTTGTAAACAAATTGTCACTTGGGAAATTTTTACGGAAGAAATGATATCACATTATGAGGATACAATAAGAAATACTTTTTTAGCCAATTGATAAATCTCAAACAAAAGGGTTCAATGGTGGAGCACAATGAGGACTTCCAAAAATTGAATATAAGGGTAAAATATATTATAGAGGAGCATAGGATTGATGTGTTCATAGGGACATTAAAGGATAACATCCAACATGAGCTTTGCCTTTGGGAACTTGATTCATTGGAGAAGGCATTAAGGTTGGAAAGAAAAATTGAAAGAAAAATTATGGCAACAAGGAATCCTACCACTCACAACTATAAAGATGGAAGTCTTGTTTCCCCTAGCCTTCCACAACCTAAAAGGTTGACACCACAACAATTGGAAGAAAAAAGAGTAAAATGGATTTGTTACAGTTGTGATGCCAAATACACTAAAGTTCATAAGTGTGCTGAGAATAAATTATTTTACATAGATTGTGAAGAGGAGGAAGAAAATGAACAAGAAACGTAAAAAGTGAGAGGATATACACTAGGAAAAAACCCTAGAGAAAGAATAAATGAATCCAACCATATCTTGTAATGCATTGGCCGGAATTACCGCTCCTCAAACTCTCAAGATAAAAGGACATATCAAGAAGAAAAAGGTAACATTGTTGATTGACTTGGGAAGTACCCATAATTTTATTCATTGTAAGATAGTCAAGGAATTGAATTTCTTCCTATATCTAACACCAAATGTCAAGTGATGGTTGCAAATGAAGGACCCATACATTTCTATAGAAAGTTTCATAATATCAAGCTATCCATGGGAGAATATGTATTGAATAGTCCAATGCTTTCCATTCCAATGGGTGGTGCTGGTGTTATACTAGGAGTCCAATGGCTACAATCTTTAGGTATGATAGCTTTTAATTTTCAAGAACGTTTCTTGAATTTTTTTTCGGAAGGAAAGGAATTTGGATTAAGGGGTATCACAGGGAAACCGGGAAAGATAATCAACTCTAAAGGCATGAAAAAGCTTCTAAAGAAAGAACAACAATGTGTAATTGCACAATTATGTTCGCTAGAGGTTCCCACATCGAAATCATCTATTTCTCCAGATCTCCAAAAAGTCTTGGACAATCATTCCAAGGTATTTGAGACTCCAAAAGGCTTCTCACCTATTCATGATCACGATCAAGCTATTCATTGGATTCTAGGAAGTGTTCCTCCAAACATCAGGCCTTACAGATATCCCTATTCCCAAAAGAGTGAAATTGAATGTATGGTTGCAGAAATTCTAGAGGTTGGTATAATTCAACCTAGTCAAAGTTCTTTCTCTGCTCCAGTAGTATTGGTGTACAAGAAGGATGGATCATGGCACATTGTGTCTGGATTATAGGGAAGCTTCAAAAAGCTCCACTATTAAATTATAAAATTTCCCATTCTTGTCATTGATGAATTGCAATGGATCAATTTTTACTTCACCAAGTTGGGATTCTTTGTTCAAGATATCATCAA
>APFE031224032.1:16623-55511 GCA_000404065.3 Pinus taeda
ACCAATGCACCTTTTACATTTCAAGGTTTGATGAATTCCATTTTCAAACCCTTCCTTAGAAAATTTGCGTTAGTATTTCTTGATGACATACTAATCTACAACAAGTCTTGGAAGGATCATGTTCAACATGTTGACAAGGTGCTCAAACTATTGGAGGAGAAACAATTATATGCAAAAATCTGCAAATGTTTCTTTTGAGTACAAGAGGTGGAATATTTGGGTCATATTGTATCTCACAAAGGTGTTAAGGTAGACCCTAGCAAAATTAAAGCCATTAAGGAATGGAAAATCCCCACATTCATAAAGCATCTATGAGGATTTCTTGGGTTGACAGGGTATTATCGCAAGTTTGTTAAGAATTATGGGAGAGTAGTAGCATCTCTAAAAACATTATTGAAGAAAGATGCATTTTCTTGGACTCCAGAAGCAACAAAGGCCTTTGAACATTTTAAAGAGGCAATGTACCAAGCACCAGTCTTAGCTACGTTAGACTTCACATAAACCTTTATTGAAGAATGTGATGCCTCAGGAAATGGTATTGGTTTGTATAAATATTTTTCAGAAGAAGTCACATTGAGGATTTTGGTCGACGCGTTTCGAACCAACAAGTGTGGTTCATCATCAGGACACGATGAAGAAACAGATCTAGGAAGAAGGTTAAATAGGGAGATAGGTCAAACCTAACAGCTAGAAATAAACGACTATATTTGACTAGGGGAGGAAAATGAATAGTTTAATATTATTTAATTAACTTTAAATAATTTATTAATAGTTAATTTAATATATATATATATAGATTATATATATATATAATATATATATATATATATATATAATATATATATAATATATATATATATATATATATATATATATATATATATATATATACTATTAATTTATATTACAATATTGGATATAAATTTTTAATATCATTAAATAATACTAATATTCATATCACTAATGCTCACTAATGCTATTAATAATAAGTATTATTATTAGTATCATGTATTATTCATATTAATATTAGTAATTTAGTATTAATAGTATAATTAATATGACCACAAGCTTATATTAAACCAATGTTCATTATAAATATTGATAATAATGGTTTTATTGATATTAATATTACTTAGTAATAATATTAATTATTTAAATTAATGTTAGTAATATTATTAATTCATTACTCAACCAAAAATAAAATAAAAAAAGGTCAAGACACAGACGGACAAAGACACAGGAAAAACTAAGAAGAGAGGGCGGAATCCAGTAGCTACTAATTTTCCAGCCGTCATCCCTATTAATATTACTGGAAGACCTCTCAATTTCAATGGCTTCCCTAAACTTACAATGATGAAAATGAGGAATCTTAGCAATAACCCTAGCCTCCTCAATGCATATATGATGCTTGGTCTTCTCAGCATGCTTGGCCAAAGCCGAAGTTTTGGTCCTCCCATGCTTGATATCAGTTGTGTGTTCCTTAACCCTATGGTTAATGGAATGCTTGGTTTCACCAATGTATGAGGTTCCACAGGAATAAGGGATGATATAGACACCCTTCATATCCATCGGGTTCACCTTATCTTTAACAGTCTTTAGGGAGCTTCTAATGGTGCTGAGGGGTCTAAAGGTCAAGGAAATATTATGCTTTTTTAGGATTCTCACAATCTTGGTAGTCATCCCTTGGATGAAAGGGAGGTGGACTCTTGAACTCCAATCAATGGGTTCTTTCTTGACCTTGGGACCCTTACTTTCTTTGAGGAAAGCTTGGATACCCTGCTGCCTACTATAGCCATTCTGGACGAAAACATTGAGGAGATGGGACTTTTCTTTAGAGAAGTGGTCGCCATCAAAAATTCTTAGAGCCCGAGTGGCTAACATGCCAAGAACACCTATCTTTTGGGCAGGGAAATGGTGGGAATTGGCATGAAGATACTGCTCAGTATGAGTATTTTTTCGATACACCTCATGGGAGAAGGATCCATCAACTTTCCTAGAAATGAGGACATCAAGAAAAGGAAGGCAACCATCGACTTCATGCTCCATCGTAAATTTAATAGTATTGGTGTTGTTTTGATGCAAGAATAAAGACCCATTACTTTCGAAAGTCATCTAATCAAAGGAAAGTATATACACAGATCTATTTATGAGAAGGAAATGTTGGAAATACTACATGCACTTAAGAAATGGTGACCTTACCTAATGGGAAGACACTTCAAGGTAAAAATAGATCATGATAGTCTTAAGTACATTTTAGAACAAATATCATCTTTAGAAGAGCAACAAAAATGGGTCACAAAGATGTTGGGTTATGACTTTGAAATCATCTAGAAAAAAGGAAAGAAAAATGTTGTTGTAGATGCACTCTCAAGAAAGGATGAGGATGTGGAAGCATTGCTTTGTGCCATTTCTATTATCCAACCAAATTGGATAAATGAAGCAAGGGATGAATGGAAGAATGACGAAGAAGTGTGGGAAATCATTCAAAAGTTACAACAATATCTCAGTACATATGATATATTTAGTGAGAAAAATGATTCATTATGGTACAAAGATCGCTTATACCTCTGTAAGAATTCTCAACTCAAACAAAATTTTCTTATGGAATTGCACACATCTCCCTTAGGAGGGCACTCAGGATTTTTAAAAACTTACCACAAGGTTAAGAAGGAATTTTTTTGGGATGGCATTAAATATGATATTCAAAATTTTGTGGCAGAATGTTTGGTTTTCCAACAAAATAAAGTTGAAACAATTAAGAACACAGGTCTATTACAACCTTTATCCATTCCAAGTCAATGTTGGGAGGAAGTTTCAATGGATTTTATCACAGGTTTACCCAAGTTTGAAGGAAAGAGAGTCATCATAGTGGTAGTTGATAGAATTCCCAAGTATGCACACTTTTGTGCATTATATCATCCATTTAATGCTAATATAGTTGCTAATGCATTTATGGAAACAATTCAAAAACTACATGGAAACCCAAAGATTATTGTAAGTGACAAAGGTCCCATTTTCACTGGAAATTTTTAGACATAATTATTTTCTTGTCTAGGTACTCAATTAGCTCATAGCTCATCTTATCATCCCCAATCTAATGGGAAAACTGAGATAATGAATTTTTTTTTGGAAAGATATCTTTGTTTCTTTGTATATGATAAACAAACACAATGGGTCAAATGGTTGCCTCTAGCTAAATGGTGATATAACACTTCCTTCCTTACTGTTAGGTCCCTATAATACTAGTGATTCCCCCATTACTATTGTCATTGTAGTCCTTATTATTATTGTTGTGCCTTATTTTCCCCATATTGTTATTATTGTGCCCCATAGAAGCCCACTATTGTTATTATTATGCCCTTATATTATTATTGTTATGTCGACTTTGATTATTTTGTGACCCCTTAGACTCCTATATATAGAAAGGAGGTTTTGTCATTTGTATCATCCAAGAATTGTTCATTTGTGTAATGTAAAGAAGGCTGTGCCCTCAAAGGTGCTAATTTCTAAGGCGTTTATCTTTCTTCTCTATCTTTTCATGAGTTGGTTTCATAAAATTTGGTATTAGAGCTTTGGATTCTAGGGTTTCACTTCTCCGAACAGGTCATCGTGGAATTTTCGCTATAACTTATTTTCTGTGACGTTTTAGAAATTAAAAAAAAAACCCATTTGAGCTGAAATCGTTTTGAACCTCGGATCCGAATTTCATATCTTTTATCATATATTTTTGGAGATATGATCTGAGGAAGTTAGGGTTTTTGCAGACTACCGAATTATATTCCAAATAAGTGACCTTGGAAAAAGCATCATAACTTTCTCTCTGAGCATCATATTGAAGTTTCGTAAGAAGTTAAAAAAAACAAATAGACTGTAGTTTTATGTGTATATTTTTTAGATCCAAAGGTTGAAGCAGTGACATGTGGCATGTCGTACAAGTTCGCTCTTTTGAAAATTTATATAGTCAGGTCATCTTGGGAGATTGGCAATAACTATTTCTTAGAGAATCCAATTTTGATCAGACTGGTGGTATTGGAAAGATGACTCAAAGGTATACCGTAGGAAGCAATTTCAGACATTGGAGATCCGTAATTACATAGATACAACAGATTCAATATACAACTTCTACAAAGCGAAAAAAGGTGTGTAGTCTTTTTAAATTTTTGCATAAGTTTGGGTTGAAAAATAGTTTGAAGTTCAAAGGGCATAATGAAGCATAATTATCATTAATTGATGCCCCGAAGAAAGAAAATGGAAACACCTAGTAAGCAACCTGAAAGCTTTAGCATGAATCAAGAAGAAGAGGAAGAAATGCAACATGATATATCAAAATTACGAGACCAAGTGCAACAAATTTCACTCTCACAAAAGGTAACATAAGCTAATATGGATGGTTTAAAGAAAGGCATGGAAGCTAAGATGAATTGCGTGGAAGCTAAGATGGATGGTTTAGAAGTAAACATTGAATATTTGAAGAAAGACATGGAAGGTTTGAAAGGAAGTGTGGCAAAGTTGCTACAAGAAATGCTTCCTAATGGCGAAAAGGTAGTAGAAGAAACTCACGATGAGAACAAAAGAAATGTTAGTCATGATTTCATAGACTCTAATGTTGGATTGAAGACCCACCATGTTCCAAAGATTGATATGAGGAATTTTGATGGCAAGGATCCCGTAACATGGATACTACATATGGAGTAATATTTCGATCTCCATAATGTGAAAAACACACAAAAGGTACGCATTGCAACTTTATATTTGGAACCAAATCAGTTTGTATGGTATTGATGGATTTTTTCTCGTAAACAAATTGTCACTTGGACAATTTTTGAGGAAGAAATGATAACACATTATGAGGATACAAAAAGAAACACTTTTTTTAGCCAATTGATAAACCTCAAACAAAAGGGTTCAATGATGGAGCACATTGAGGACTTCCAAAAATTGAATATAAGGGTAAAAGATATTCCATAGGAGCATATGATTGATGTGTTCATAGGGACTTTAAGGGATAACATCCAACATGAAGTTTGCCTTTGGGAACTTGATTCATTGGAGAAGGCATTTAGGTTGGAAATAAAAATGGAAAGAAAAATTATGGAAACAAGGAAGCCTACCACTCACAACTATAAGGATGGAAGTGTTGTTTCCTCTAGCCTTCCACAATCTAAAAGGTTGACACCCCAACAATTGGAAGAAAAAAGAGCAAGAGGGCTTTGTTGCAGTTGTGATAGAAAATACAATAAAGGTCATAAGTCTGCTAAGAATAAATTATTTTACATAGATTGTGAAAAGGAGGAAGAAAAGGAACAACAAATGTCAAAAGAAGAGGATATATACTAGGAACAAACCCTAGAGAAAAAAGAAATGAATCCGACCATATCTTGTAATGCATTGGATGGAATTACCACTCCTCAAACTATCAAGATAGGACATATCAAGAAGAAAAAGGTAATAATGTTGATTGATTTGGGTAGTAACCATAATTTTATTCATTGTAAGATAGCCAAGGAATTGAATTTCTTCCTATATCCAGCACCAAACTGTCAAGTGATGGCCGTAAGTGGAGGAACCATAAATTGCTTTGAAAAGTTCCATAATATCAAGATATCCATGGGAGAATATGTATTTAATAGCTCAATTCTTTCCATTCCAATGGGTGGTGTTGATGTTGTACTAGGAGTCCAATGGTTATAATCCTTGGGTACAATAGCTTTTAATTTTCAAGAACTTTTCATGAAATTTTCTTCTGAAGGAAAGGGAGTTGAATTAAGAGGTATCACAGGGAAACCAAGAAAGATAATAAGCTCTAATGGAATGACAAAGCTTCTAAAGAAAGAACAACGAGGCATAATTGCACAATTATGTTCGCTAGAGGTTCCCACATCAAAATCATATATTTCTCTAGATCTACAAAAAGTCTTGGACAATCATTCCAAGGTATTTGAGAATCCCAAAGGTCTCCCACCTATTCGTGATCATGATCATGCGATTCATTTGATTCCAGGAAGTGTTCCTCCAAACATCAGGCCTTATAGATATCCCTATGCCCAAAACAGTGAAATTGAACATATGGTTGCAAAAATGCTAGAGGCTGGTATAATTCAACCTAGTCAAAGTTCTTTCTCTACTATAGTAGTATTGGTGCGCAAGAAGGATGGATAATGGCGCATGTGTACGGATTATAGGGAGCTAAATAATCTCACTATTAAATATAAATTTCCCATTCTTGTCATTGATGAACTATTGGATGAATTGCATGGATAAATTTACTTCACCAAGTTGGATCTTTGTTCAGGATATCATCAAATCAGAATCAAGACTGAAGACATTCTGAAAACAACATTTAGAACTCATGAGGGTCATTATGAATTTTTGGTCATGCCTTTTGGCCTTACCACTGCACCTTCTACTTTTCAAGGTTTGATGAATTCCATTTTCAAACCCTTCCTTAGAAAATTTGTGTTAGTATTTTTTTTTATGATATACTAATCTATAGCAAGTCTTGGAAGGATCATGTTCAACATGTTGACAGGGTGCTCAAACTATTGGGGGAGAAACAATTATATACAAAATCTCCAAATGTTTCTTTAGAGTACAAGAGGTGGAAGATCTGGGTCATATTGTATCTCATGAAGGTGTTAAGGTAGACCCTAACAAAATTAAATCCATTAAGGAATGGAAAATCCCCACATCCATAAAGCATCTACGAGGATTTCTCAGGTTGATAAGGTATTATCGCAAGTTTGTTAAGAATTATGGGAGAATTGCAACACATCTAACAACATTATTGAAGAAAGATGTATTTTTATGGACTCCAGAAGAAATGAAGGCCTTTTAACATCTTAAAGAGGCAATGCACCAAGCAGCGGTCTTAGCTACACCGGACTTCACAAAAACCTTTATTGCGGAATATGATGCCTCAGGAAATGGAATTGGTGCTGTTTTAATGCAAGAATAAAGACCCATTACTTTTGAAAGTCGTCCAATCAAAGGAAAGTATTTACACAAAGCTATTTATGAGAAGGTAATTTTGGCAATACTACATGCACTTAAGAAATGGCGACCCTACCTAATGGGAAGAAACTTCAAGGTAAAAATGGATCATGCTAGCCTTAAATACTTTTTAGAAAAAAGATTATCTTTAGAAGAACAACAAAAATGGGTCACAAATATGTTGGGTTATGACTTTGACATCATATACAAAAAAGGGAAGAAAAAAGTTGTGGCAGATGCACTCTCAAGAAAGGATGAGGATGTGGAAGCATTGCTTTGTGCCATTTCTATTATCCAACTAGATTGGATAAACAAAGCAAGGGATGAATGGAAGAATGATGAAGAAGTGTAGGCACTCATTTAAAAGTTACATCAAGATCTCAGTACATCTGATACATTTAGCTGGAAAAATGATTTGTTATGGTGCAAAGATCGCTTATACCTATGTCAGAATTCCCAAATCAAACAAAATATTCTTATGGAATTTCATGCCTATCCCTTAGGAGGGCACTCAGGATTTTTAAAAACTTACCACAGGGTTAAGAAGGAATTTTTTTGGGATGGCCGTAAATCTGATATTCAAAAGTTTATGGCGAAATGTTTGGTTTGCTAACAAAATAAGGTTGAAACAATTAAGACCCCGGGTCTATTTGGTGCCAGCCTAAGCCGACTTTACGCACAGTATATACATATAAAATGCATAATCTCATTTGTCCAAGGAATTTCAATTACCCTGCCTAGTCAAGCCTTTAAAAATTAAGGCTTTAAGCTTCTTCAATAAACCTCATGTGGAAACATTTCATTCGACTTTCTATAGTCTAACCCTTCATTAACCTTTCCAGTGGAACTTTATTCAACCCTCCTTAACCTAATTCTTAACATCCACTCATCTTAACCATACCATGCTTAGACTTTGTTTAACCTGACTTAACCTTTTAATTCCTTTAACCCACTTTAATTCTATTATAATATCATATAATAGAAATACATATAAACTCACTTAACTTTACCTTTCCGCCACCTTACACATATACTGATGCTCACCTTTATCGGTTCAATCCTCCACGTTGATTTCACTCCACCAGATCAATGGTTGTCGCATCATATCACCACTTAAACCCATTCATCCATTGGAACTCAAATCACTTAAATCACATTAACAAACTTCTCGGGTCCTCTCTTTCCCAAGCCTTATCAACTTTAATCTTCGCCGTTGATCTTACTATTCAATCCGAAAGTTGTTGGCTTCCCCGATCAATAAAACTAATCGGTGACCCTCCATCATTGATCAAAGCATACTTGATCCAACGGTTAACAGCGATATCGGACGGGCCACTTTCACGAGGATTACCCGCTTGATAAAGCAGTTTCCTCTCTCCTGCGGTGTGCTACATGTCTACTGATAAATGGAATTGGGTGACCACCCCGAATTACCACTTACCACTTTTTCTCCACCCGATAACCACCTACACTGATAAAACCGCTTTTCTTCCTTGACTAACACACGAATTAATCTTGGTTGTTCATCTCTTTTACTTTATATTATGCGACTTAATATTGGTCGCCCATCGCCTTCAACCTCGTTCATTGATCTCATAGATCCAACGACACTTGTGCATCATCACTTCATTTCTTTTTCCTTCTATTTAATTCGTTTTTACGTGGTTTCGGTTTTCTTCAGGGTTTAGGGTATTTAGTTGTCCTGCAACACGACCCCCTCTTGGACTTAATTCCATGTACTCTTAATCACTGTCATCCCTGAACTTCACTTGGATCCTTTGATCGGATTCAACGATCAAACCACGATCCTTCATCCTCACTTCTTCTCTGTGTTCTGCCCGAACTCCACCTACATACATATACTATGCAGAATCTCTAATTCACACACAATTTATCATTCAATTACTCAATCCACACACTTACATAATTTATGAATTGAATTTATGTATATATATATATAATATATATTATATATATATATATATATACAAATGATTACGTAAGGAGACTCTCTGTCTCTCTTGCCTAATTTTCTAATCAGTGGCCTTTGTTTTCCTACCTGTTTGTAGGCTTACAATCAAACCTATCTAGCTCTCGACCTGACTGACTAACCAACTAACTCCCGACTATGCCTTTTAGACTTACATTCATACAGAAGGATTCTACAACCAATTATGGTTTAGATCCATAACCTTCTTAATAAAATCCTAAAATCTCTTCTTTATCTATAAGGATCCTCTCTAATCCACAAAACCATGAACTAACTCCTAACCTAAGTTTTACAATTAATTCTCAAATCTCTCAATCTCTTAACTGTCCTGATTCTCTCATGTTCTCCTACATTTGAGAACATTTACAAATATGCCTCACTATACTTAATTAAATACCTATTCTAGCTTCTCTCATTAAAATCACTCAAAACTTTAATAATTACATTAATTCAAAACATAGGAAACCAACTTCCTTGGAAACACAAGACCCCCTATGTCTACTAAAATACAATGATATTGTTGAGATGCATGCTCCTGCATCACTATTACAACCTTTTTCCAAGTCAACATTGGGAGGAGGTTTCAATGGATTTTATCACAGGTTTACTGAAGTCCGAAGGAAAGAGTGTCATCATGGTGATAGTTGACAAACTTACCAAGTATGCACACTTTTGTGCATTATCTCATCCATTTAAAGCCAATAGAGTTTCTACTGCATTTATGGAAACAATTCAAAAGCTACATGGAAACCCAAAGATTATTATAAGCGACAGAGATCCCATTTTCATTGGAAATTTTTGGATATAATTATTTTCTTGTCTTGGTACTCAGTTAGCTCATATCTCATCTTATCATCCTCAATCTGATGGGAAAATTGAGATAGTAAACAAATGTTTGGAAGGATATCTTTGTTGCTTTGTATTTGATAAATAGACACAATGGGTCAAATGGTTTCCTTTGGCTGAATGGTGGTATCGCACTTCCTTCTATACTGTAGCAAAAATGACCTCATTTATGGCACTTTATGGATATCACCCACCATTCATCACATCATATTTAAGAGAAAATTCTAAGGTTCAAGCAGTGGAAGATCACATCGAGCATCAACAACAAGTTCTCCAACTCTTAAAGGATAACATAACTTTGGCACATAATAGAACAAAACAACAGGTATATCAACATCGCAATGAAAGAAGTTTTCATATAGATGTCTGGGTATTTCTACGACTACAACCATATAAACAAATGTCTCCCAATAAAGCTAAGAAGGATAATAAATTATCACCAAAGTATTATGGTCCGTACAAGGTGTTGCAAAAGATTGGTACTATGGCATACAAATTGGAGTTTCCTGAAGCTTCCCGAGTGCACCTAGTTTTCCACGTTTCAAGCTTAAAGAAGGTTATTGGTGACAAGCTCCTAGTTCAAACAATATTTCCAGAACTTGATGATGAAGGAAAAATCATATTGGAACCTGAAGCAGTCATAGAAAGAAGAACTCAATAGCTACTATATCAATCAATTTTGGAGTATCTTGTCAAGTGGAAGCACTTACTCGCTGAACATTCCACATGGGAGGATGAGAATTTTATACGGAAGCATCCAGAACTACTCAAGCGTTGAGGACAACACTTTTTTGAAGGAGAGGGGCATGTTAGGTCCCTATAATACTTGTGATTCCTCCATTACTATTGTCATTGTATCACTTATTTTTATTGTTGTGCCCCTATTATCCCCATATTGTTGTTATTGTGCCCCATAGAAGCCCACTATTGTTATTATTGTGCCCTTATATTATTATTGTTATGTCGGCTTTGATTATATTGTGACCCCTTATACTCCTATATATAGAAAGGAGGTTTTTTCATTTGTATCATCCAAGAATTGTTCATTTGTGTAATGTAAAGGAGGTTTCCCCCTTGAAAAGGCTGATTTCTAAGGCATTTATATTTCTTTTCTATCTTTTTGTGAGATGGTTTCATAATACTTACTACATAAAAAATGAACCCATTTATGGCACTTTATAGATATCATCCACTGCCCATCACATCATATTTAAGAGAAAATTCTAAGGTTCAAGCAGTGGAAGATCATGTTGAGCATCAATAACAAGTTCTCCAACTCTTAAAGGATAACCTCACTTTGGCACAGAATAGAATGAACAACAGGTAGATCAACATCACAGTGAAATAATTTTTGATGTAGGTGATTGGGTATTTCTATGGCTACAACCTAATACAAACAAATGTACCTCAAGAAAGCTAAGAAGGATAATAAATTATCACCAAATTATTATGGTCCGTACAAGGTGTTGCAAAAGATTGGTATTATGACATACAAATTGAAGCTTCCTGCAGCTTCTCAAATGCACCCAATTTTCCACGTTTCATGCTTAAATAAGGTTATAGATGACAATTTCCTAGTTCAAACAATATTTCCAGAACTTGATGAGGAAGGAAAAATCATATTGGAACTTGAAGTAGTCACAGAAACAAGAACTCGATAGCTACGAAATCGATCAGTGTCAGAGTATCTCATCAAGTGGAAGAAATTATTCGCTAAATATTCCACATGGGAGGATGAAAATTTTATACAGAAGCATCCATAACTACTCAAACATTGAGGAAAACACCTTTTTGAAGGAGGGTAATTTTAGATCCCTATAATACTAGTGTATTACCTTATTATAGTCATTGTAGCCCCTTATTGTTATTGTTGTGCCCTTACATTATTATTTTTATGTCGGTTCTGATTATATTGTGACCCCTTATACTTATATCTATATAAAATAGGTCTTGTCATTTGTATCATCCAAGAATTGTTCATTTGTATAATGTAAAGGAGGTTTCTCCCCTCAAAGAGGCTGATTTTGAAGTCGTTGGTCTATATTTTCTTCTATTTTGTGAGCTGGCTGCATAACACATTCTACCCTACAAGAAGCCTATAAAAGGAAGGACTACGAATTCATTTGGTGCATCACTTCTCATTCTCTCTCTTCTAGGCAAAAGTGCGAAAATATGTTTGCCAGGTAGAAGTGCGAAGTAGGATGCTGGGAAAGTATCCTACTGGGAAGTTGAAGTGAATTCTAATTTCGGGGAGTCTAAGGAGTCAAGGAAAATTGAAATTTTGGTGGTGTTATCTCTCTATTTCACACCCTGGATTGGCAGAACGAAGTCTCCCAAGTTGGACTACTGCTGGAAGCCATGAGCTGTTGCAAGTTGCTGCATAGTCGAAGTTGTTTGGAAGAGATCAATATTTTAGAGGTTGACTTGGTGTGGAGGGAAGGTTTGGTCGAGGTCTAGGGTGAAGAGTCTCAAATAATACTATTGAAAATAAGGATTACTTTGACTGGGTTTTCCCCTCGAGGGGGGTTTTTCCCTAGCATGTGCCTACATCTTGTGTCCATTGTTTTATGTGATGTTGCTTTTAGTAATTGCTTGATGAACTAAAGAAAGAAGAAATAAAGAGTTATAATAATAAGAAATATCACAAGTAATTATCAAGATTGAGAAAATATTTACTTCCTTTTTTATTTTCCAACATGGTATCAGAGCTTTGGTGAAGAAAAAAGAGAAAGGCAGTTCCATTCAGAGGCACTATATGAGGGAAGGCATATATCGTATTCAAGGAAGATGTATAACTATATCAAGGGTGAGAACAATATTTAAGGAGCATCTAACTTCAGATCTTGGAAGAAGAGTATTGACCTAATCCTCAAGAAGAACAAGGTATTAGATCTGGTAAAAGGAACTGTAAAGAAGCCTACCGAAGAAGCCAGTGATGTTGACAAAGAAAAATTTAGGGATGATGAATTGGTGGCTATGAATCTGATGGTAGAAGGGATAAAAGACCATCTTTTCCCATCCATATCTAACATAAATCATGCTCAAGAGATGAGTAAAGCCTTGTCAAATTTATTCACTAGTAAGAACATTGGTCATGTGGCATGTTTGAATAATGAGTTGGGGAATACAAAGATGACAAAGGAAGTTACTGTGGCAACCTTCTTTGTGAAAATAGCTAGACTTAGGGATGATATTTTGGCCATCGATGAGATTATTTAAGACAAATAATCGGTGATCACTGATATATTAAGATTTCCACCATCTTGGAGTGCATTTTCTTCAGGGCTCAACAGTTGGAAAGTAGCTCCCACCTTTGAAGAATTGTGGACGCATGTAGTCAAGAAGAATTAAGGATCTCTATGGATGCCAATCCTGAAGAAGTATCAAATACTTATGTTGCTAATCAATTTCATAAAAAGGGTCACTACAAAAGTGACTGTCCCGAGAATTCGAGGAATAAGAAGAGAGGAAGAGATCAAGCCAACTTTGCTGAAGAAAGAGACTCAAAGAAAGTCAAACCTGTAGAGTCTAACATTAGGGACTTACACTATTAAGTCCTTTTCCTTACATATCTTGTTTTAGATGTTTTAGAATTTATAGGTTTTTAACTTATTTTGGAAAATACATTTTTGTATCATTTTAAGTTTGTAGGTTTCCCTCAAGTTTTGTAGGGAGCTCCCAACTACTCTCAAAGATAAGTATTTCATGTATTTTTAGTTTTGGGTTCATGTACTCATTCAATTTTGATTATATCGAATACTAATCACCTTTCTCCCTCTATTGTATTGATTAGGGAAAACATCCACAAGAAGGAGGATCTCTCAAGACAAGGTTAGTCAAGAAACAAAGGTATACTTTGAATTCATTGATTGCAAAGATTACTCATTTGATGATCCATTACTAACCTTGTTATGACTAGCAGTATTGAATCCTAGTGATTCTTGTTTGGTTGATTCATCTCTTGATAAATCTACCCACCCCACTCTTATAAGGTCTTATAGAACCCTAAACAGGTTATGGAAAACCCTAACCGAAGGGTATACTGTTGTAAATGTCTGAAGCCCTAAACTAATTAGGGATATTGTGAAATGCTAGAGTCTTTATTGATGATTTCATGATTGAGATTTTGGTATGATCGAGAAATCCTAACTTGTTAGGGTTGAATGATCAGGTCTAAAATTCCAAACCTTCGAAATTTTGGAAATGTTTGGTTTTCTATGTTTCTACATTGGAATCCTAGTTCATTGGGGTTTGGTGGAATGTGTGAGCAAGACCCTTATATTGTCTTAGAATTTATTTACTTGGTATGTGTGCATTGTCTGGTCAGATCAGACCTTAGTATAATCAAATGATTGGGTTTGACTAACACATGACATAAAATGTCTTTGCATCTAGGCACATATAGATATATCCTTTTGATTGAATCCCTATTTATGTTATTGGACATGTGATATGATTATGCATGGTTATGAATTACTAGATATGTGTGATGACCTAGTTATTGATGGTAATGAGTCTTAGGATTTAATGAAACCCTTTTCTAAGATTCTAAGATGTCGATGTTTGGAAATCTAGGGTGTTATAGCTAAACCATAGTGAAGTTAAATTTTCTAGTGTGAAATATAACAATCTGAGATTTATGCGGAATGTTTGTTGAGATCGGAAATATAAGGGTTTGGAATTGAACCTTAGTAGAATCAGAATTCTCTAATGAATATTTGAGATTTGAGAAAGAAATTTTTGAAATATGAATTTTTGGTTAAGATTGATGATTGCTTGGAAATCTAGGGTTTAAAAATAACCCTAGTAGTAATTGGTCATGTTAGTGACTAATGGATGGTTGATTGAAAATCTAGGAGATGGAACGAACCCTAGTGGAAGCTAGTCATGATAAGGCTTAAGTTATGATTGAATTTGATTGACTCTTTTGTATGAAATCTAAGATTTGTATGAATCCCTAGTGTGAAGTCTAACATATGAAATTTGAAAGATTGTTAGCTGATCTATATTCGTGTGAATGGTTTCTAGGGTTTTCTATATGTTGTAGTAAGGTATGTCATACGTTTGGAAGACATATTGAAACCCTAGATGGAATGATTGATCTTACGAAGGAGTCTAGGTTGTATAAAGTCCCTAGCAAGATGTCAAAGAGTATATGTATCTTGTTTATAATTAAGTTTGGGTATATCATATGAATAAAGTTGAAATCATTCCATGATTATGATATGGCTAACATCGTGCTTCTATAGTTTTGGCTGTACTTTCTATCTAAGCTATGTAGGTACAAAATCTTCAACTTTGTGAAGATGTTCGATGTAACAAGAAAACTGTGCAGGTACACAATCTTCAACTTGGTGAATATGCTCAATGTGATAAGAAAGTTGTGCTGGTACACAATATTCAACTTGGTGAAGATGCTTGATGTGCCAAGAATGTTAAGGATGATAATAACTCTAATGAAATGTTTGGAAGCCATGAAAGGTTCTCTTATGTCGAAAAAGAAGAAGCTGATCTCTTAGAGGAAGCATGAATAAAAGAGATCTCCCTAAGATTAAGAGGGAGTAATGATAAAGAGGTGCTTCTTGATTGAGAGGGAGTGACATTTATGGTTCTATGCTTCATGTGTCATGCACTAGACCAGGACTAACAACCGTAAGTCTAAGTGAAGGCCACAAGCAGGAAAAGGAAATTATAGAAGGCCTTTTGTAGTTCTGTTGAGAGAAGGAAAACATGATCCAATTGAAGAATATGTTGCTTCATTTGAAGTAGGAAAGAAAACATATGATCAAGGAATCTTCTGTCAAAGATTTTGTTGATAGTCCTACTATGAAAATATGAGAAGCAACATCTATTGTCTGTAAGACCCCGAAGGTTTGTATTTGATTATGTACATGCGAAAGTATATTATTGATTGGGGTAATATTTGTACATGTTAATCTATCAAAAGATAGCATGCTGGTTAACAATTAGGTTGATTGGGAGGGATTGGACATTCTTGATCTACTGGATCAAGGGGAGTTAACGCTTTACAAGTGAAGCATTTCCTGGGGAGAGATCTGGCTAACACTTTGTGTTGATGTCTAAGTCCCCGAAGTTGGAAAGGTAGTGTTGATTATTGAGCTTTGTTACACACCTGGATTTTTGGGTTGGTGGTTAGAAAGTAAGCCTGATGGTACCTCGAGGGGCTGAAAGCTTGAGTCCACCTTAGTCCCACCTGGATAAATTTCCCTGGTCAGGAATCTAGTCCATGGAATTGCGGTGCCTAAATTGTTGAGTGACAATTTGGATAGATTTCCCTGGTCAAGAATCTAGTCCATGGTATTGCGGTGCCTAAAGTTCTTCATGGTTCATATAGTTTGCGATCTTCCATTGTATATGTACATTATGAATACCTCCCTAGTTAAGAGGGAGTGTTGGAAAAAGTGACTATGTTTGGTCTTCAATAATGTACTTGAGTCATTATGTAATGTACTTGTCAAAAGAATAAAGAAAAGAATTATTATTATTATTATTGTGATTTATTAAAGCATGGGTTTCATGATTGGGTCACCATGTTTTAGGTCAAAGTCCCCATTGAGGAATTCTAGGATTTATTCTGGGCCTCTAGAATTGTTTTACATTTAAAGATACCCTTCTTGGGCTTTTAGATCATGTAAAAAGATTTAATATAGAGTGAAATATGAATTATGGAACCTCCACACCATGTTAGCCTAAGAGAAGATCAAGTCAGCCTAAGGACCCATTATACCCCACAAGAATCCTATAAAGGTAAGGACTACGAATTCATTTGGTGCATCACTTCTCATTCTCTCTCTTCTGGGAAGAAGTGCGAAAACATCTTTGTCAGGTAGAAGTGCGAAGTAGGAAGTTGGGAAATTCTGTTGCCAGGAAGCTGAAGTGAATGCGAATTTGGGGGAGTATAAGGAGTCAAGGAAAATCAAAATTTTGGTGATGGTATAACTTTGTTTCATGCTATGGATTGGGAGAATGAAGTCTCCCAAGTTGGACTTTTTCCGGAAGCTGTGAGCTGCTGTAAGTTGCTAAATAATCGAAGTTGCTGGGAAGAGTTCAATCTTCTGGAGGCTGACTTGGTATGGAGGGAAGGTCCGGTTAAGGTCTAGGGTGAAGGGTATCAAAGAATGCTATTGAAAAGAATAATTAACGGGTTTTCCCCTCGAGGGTGGTTTTGCCCTGGCATTTGCCTACATATTGTGTCCATTGTTTTATGTGATGCTGCTTTTGGTAATTGCTTGATGAACTAAAGAAAGAAGGTATAAATAATTATAATAATAAGAAACATCACAAGTAATCATCAAGATTAAGAAAATCTTTAGTGACTTTCTGATTTTCCAACAAAACATAATATCAACAATCACACAATGTTTTGAATCAAGATAGGGTAATGAAGTTCGTGAGATTTATATTTTAAGAGTATAGTTCGTCATCTTTGGTCTTGCTTTTTTGCTAACAAGCCTCAAAAATACCCCAGTGGGGTCACTTCAGGAACACAAACATTTCTCTGTTGTTAGCGACCCTGGACAATACCTCGACAAAATTTCTTGCTTCACCTCTCTGTGCAGGAATCCTTTCTCTTATTTCACCTTTATTTTTTTTATTTTATAGAGGATTGTGCTTCGACACTTATTTGTTTCATGGGTGAACGAGGGATTCCAACTTATTGAGACCAAGAGAGGTTGTCCCTTCAGAGAAGCATATATATGACCTCTGATATTGGTTTTCTCATTTAGATTTTTCCCTTGTCCTTCTCTACTTGATTGGATCATCCTGAAAATATTGAAACATCAAAACTCAAGTGTAGGGATGAGGTTTCCAGAAAAGACATGGAGATCATGGTTGGACACAAGTATTTCTTAATGTAGGGATCATATTATGTTGGAACATCATCGACCAAAAGATGTAACCAAGACAAGGAAGAAGGATAGAGAGTTAGCCAAATGTTGCAGTGTCATAAAGTCCTTTTCTATTTTTCCACATTCCCTTTTGAGCCAACATAGCATATTCATGCAAGGTCTTATAAAAGAAAGAAAATACAACACACAACAAGGAAGAAAAACTAGAAGAAAAAACAGGAGGCTAATAGAAAAGATAATGTGAAAAGTGAGAAAACACAAGACAAACTACAGAAAATTAATGCAAGATGGATGTGTAGGTAAACTAATATGCAACTAAACCTACTCCTAACCTAATCATATAGAAGGTCGAGGTCACATATAATGAAATTTCCAATGAAGCCATTGTAACTACTTTTGACATGCATTCACAAAGATAGAAGAAATTAAAATTGATATAAAGAAATGTGTAATAGAACATATAAGAACTTGAATAACTTGCACACAAATTTTAAGGTCTTGCTTGTTAGTAGAAAGATGGGCCATAACCACTACTTATAACCAGTTCACATTCTTAGCTTTTTGATGAAAACCATCAATCAACAAACCTTGGAAGTTTCTTGCAAATGTGTCTTCAACTACACCAAACTCCTTAGCAAGCCTGTGAAAAGATCAACAATTGTTATTTGCGACAGAGCCTGCCAAGCAAGGCTGATCCAACCATTCAACATTGGATCATAAAATTCATGACAATCCTCTTGAAAACCCTTAAATATTTGAAAATATGAGTTTTGAATTAAAGGCATGGGATTACAATGAGAATCTTGTGAGGAAAAATAGATATAATCATATTCAACAGGCATGTCAAGACAGGGAGGAGTTGACATAACCATCCACGAGTACGTAAATGCCTCAACCGCTTGGTAAGTACCTGCATAATGAGATCTTAAACCATTAGAAATATCGGCAGAATGACTCATAGAATGGAAATCATAAGAAATAGAATCACTATCAGATGGGATGATTAAAGCATCAGGTTCCTAGTTTGGAATTACCAAATACAAATCAATTTGAAAAGTTCTGCAAATTCCCTACATAATAGAATCATCTTGCTCATGTGACGAGCGTAAAAAACCATTTTCTTGTGATTGGTTACACATTGCACTAGCATCATAGTCGTCGAAAGAAGTAAAAATGAATGCTACTATAACAAACACAGGAAACTGTTAGAAAATGTGACTATATTTGGTCTTCAATAATGTACTTGAGTCATCGTGTAATGTACTTGTTAAAAGAATAAAGAAAAGAATTATTATTATTATTTTTGTGACTTATTAAAGCATGGTTTTCATGCTTGGATCACCATGTTTTAGTTCAAAGTCCCCATTGAGGACTTCTAGGATTTATTTCGAGACTACAGAGTTATTGTACATTTAAATAGACTCTTCTTGGGCTTTTGAATCATGTAAAAAGGTTAAGTATCGAGTCAAATATGAATTATGTAACCTCCACACCATGTTGGCCTAAGAGAAGATCAAGTTGGCATAAGGATCCTATTCGACCCCACAAAAATCCTATAAAAGGAAGTTCATCAAATTCATTTGGAGCATCATTCTCTCGTCAAGTTTGAATTCTCTTGTAGCTGTGAAGAAGTGTGGAAATCTCTTGTTGCTGCAAAAAAGTATGAAGTTCTCTTGTAGCTAGGAAAAAGTACGAAGTCTATTGCTGAGAAGCCGAAGTGAATGCAACTTTGGGGAAGTCTAAGGAGACAAGGGAAATCAAAATTTTGGTGCCTCTCTCTCTCTCTCTCTGTTTCATGCCCTGGATTGGGGGATCGAAGTCTTCCAAGTTCATTGTTGTCAGAAGCTGCTGCATAGTCGAAGTTGCTAGGAAGAGGTCAAAATTCTGGAAGTCTGACTTGGTGTGGAGGGAAGTTCTAGTCTGGGTCTAGGGTGAAGAGTCTCAAATAATACTATTTAAAGGAATAATTATCTTGACTGGGTTTTCCCCTCGATGGGGGGTTTTTCCTTGGCATGTGCCTACATATGGTGTCTATTGTTTTATGTGATGCTGATTTTGGTAATTTCTTGATGAACTAAAGAATGAAGATATAAAGAATTATAATAATAATAAACATCACAAGTAATTATCAATATCAATAAATTCTTTACTGCCTTTCTGATTTCTAACATTGTATTAGAGCTTTGGTGAAGAAGGAAAAATATAGTCTCAAGTACTTGATCCATTCATAGATATTATCTCAGGGAAGGAGTCTATTATATTCAAGGAATATGTCTAATTCAATCAAGGGTGAGAATAAAATTGAAGGACCATCTAACTTCAGATCTTTGAAGAATAGGATTGACCTAATCCTCGAGAAGAATAAGGTGTTGGATTTGGTAAAGGGAAATGTAAAGAAGCCATTGATGCTAACAGAGTGAAATTAAGGGACTTAGAATTGGTGGTTATGACTCTGATAGTAGAATGGATAAAAGACAATCTTATCCCATTCCTAGCTAACATCGATCATGCTCAGGAGATTTATGAAGCCTGGTTGAAGCTGTTCAATATTAAGAACTTTGGTCAAGTAGAAATTTTGAAGAATGAGCCGAGGACTATAAATATAAGTATCTTATGTCTTTTTAGTTTTGGGTTCATGTATTCATTTAGTTTTGATTATATTAAAATACTAATCACCTTTCTCCCTCTATTGTCTTGATTAGGAAAAACATCTGCAAGAAGGAGGATTTATCAAGACAAGGTTAGTCAAGAAAAAAAGGTATACTTTAAATACATTGATTGAAAGGATTATTCATTTAATGATATATTACTAAATTTTTTATGACTAGCTATATTGAATCTTAGTGATTCTTGTTTGGGTGATTCATCTCTTGATAAATATTCCCACTCCTTTCATATTTTTATTGACTATGTAGAACCCTAGACAGGTTCTGGAAAACCCTAACCGAAGGGTATGCTAATATGAATGTTTGAAACCCAAAACTTCTTAGGGATATTGTGAAATGATAGTTGAAGTTCTTATTGATAAGGTCATGTTTGGGATTTTGGTATGATCAAGAAATCCTAACTTGTTAGGATTGAGTGATAGGGTCTAAAGTCCTAGAACCTTTGAAGTTTTTGTTATATAGGGTTTTCTATGTCTCTACATTGTAACCCTAACTCATTGGGGTTTGATGGAATGTGTGAGAAAGACCCTTATATTGTCTTATAAATGTTTTACTTGATATGGGTGTGTTTTTTGGATAAAACCCTAGTGTGATCAAGATGATTGTGTATTTAAGTCTTATTGATATTTGTGAAATTGGGTTTGATTAACTCATGATATGTAATGGATTTGCATGATGATGAAATTTAGTCATATATAGACGTGTCCTTTTGATTGAAGCTACAACTTGGTCTAGGTTAGATCTACTGATATTGTTGGACATATGATATGCTTATGTATGGTTATGAATTCCTAGGTATGTGTTGACCTAGTCATCGATGGTCATAAGTCTTAGGATTTAATGGAAATCCTTGTATGAGATTCTAGGATGATGATATTTGGAAATCTAGGGTTTTTGTAGCTAAACCCTAGTGAAGTTAAATTATCTAGTATGCGTGATATAAAAATATGAAATCTATTTAAATGATTGTTGGAATTGACTAATGTGTGTAATGTAACAATCTGAGATCTATGTATTTAATGATTGTTGAAATTGTGGAGTTCTAGGGTTTTGGAGTGAAAGCTTACTCAAAATAAAATCTCTTAATTATGATGATTTGAGATTTGTTTAATATTTTTGAATTTATGAAAATGGAATTCTAGGGTTTTTGAAATTGAACCTTAGTCAAAGTAGAAATCTCTGATGAATGTTGACAATATGAAATATTGTTGAATATTTGAATTTGTGGTTGAGATTTATGATTACTTGGAAATCTAGGGTTTGCAACTAACTCTAGTGGTAGTTGTTCATGTTTGTGACTGATTGATGGTTGATTGAAAATCTAGGGGTTGGAACTAACCCTAGTGGAGGCTGGTAAGGTTAATGACTAAGTTGTGTTTGGCTTTGATTGATTCTTTTGTATGAAATCTAGTATTTGTATAAAACCCTAGCGAGAAGTCTTACATATGGATTTTGGAAGGTTGTTGGATGCTTTATATTTGTCTGAATTTTTTATGTCGTTTGGTATGAAGTAAGGTATGTCATACCTTTGGAAGGTACATTGAAAATATAAATGGAATGAAAAGTGTTATGAAGTAGTCTAGGGGTTTATGGGTACTTGGTGAAGATGTTTGTTGATATGATAAGCATGATGAAGATAATGATATCTCTGATGAAATGGTTGTGTTGAAGCCCCGAAAATTAGGTCTACAACAAGGGGGATACCCACCCGGTCCAGACCTTGGTTAGCAACTCCTTTTCCGTTTATAGTGGGTCCGACTGGGGATATGGGACCAGTTTCCCAATTTATGTGTGTGTGTGTGGAGAATTTGATATTTCCTTTCTAAAAGTTCCTAAGTGAGATGCTCTAATTCTAACTCTAATCTAATGACATGAAATTGTATTCTAATAAACAGAAGTATCTAATTCTACACTAACCTGGGGTGTAATCTTTCTGTTATGCGATCTAAAATGATTTCAAATAACAATCAGTAATAAAGATCATTCAATTGTTATGAGAAAAGAATTCAATAGAGATAAACCGCTTCGTATAAAAAGTTAGACGAAACAGTTGTGAAAAACATATTGCATAATAAGCTACTCATACATTAAGCATAAATAAATAGCTATCACTATACAGAAGTGCCAAATGATAACTTTGGCATTCACGCATCAATATATAAACAACTAAACATGAATATCACTTTAACACAAAGGCAGAAATAGTTAAGAGATAGAAGTACCATTTATAACTAGTTCTACTCATGAGCTTCAAGCGATAATGATTTATCTCTTCTTAATCCAACATCCACTAAGAGTACAGAAGTGCAACATCAGTAGCAGATATTCAATGCAGATATCAATAAATCCTGTTCCATTCATTCATCAAAACCTCTTCGGAGGGTGCAAAAGTGCATGTTCTGAGAACAAGTTTTTGAAAAATTTCAGGAACCTTCTCTAAATGCATGAGAAGGGTTTAAATACTACTAATTAAATCTAAAAAATAACTTATTACAAAAATGTAGGACACATTTTAAATGACCGTCCTTCTTTTAGGCAAAAATAAAGCAAAATTAATACTAATATTGAATCTAAAACTAACAACTAACTATTCTTGTAATTGTTCCTTGAAATCGCAAGCGTTCAGCATTTGCTTGAGAAGAGTTGGCTGGCCGACTTCAGACTTTAATTGTCCTACGAAAACGGAATCAGCAAGAGCCAGTGCCATCTTCTCGGCAGAATTGATGATGCATTTGAGAGTCATGCACTGGCTGTGTAGTTTTACCAAATATGCCCAGTAAGAATCCCAATTCAACTTACTTAATCTTTTGATTGATTCTGCCTTTTCTTGAGCCTTCTGCCTCCAGCCTGTTTGCAGTTGTTGTACTTATATAAATACCATTTTGAAGATATTTCTGACAATTACCATTGGTTTTAGGATTCAAGTTTTACTTTTCTACCTCTAGCGTTCTTTCCTACAAATTTCTGGGCTTACAGGTGACTGAGCAATTAGAGGCTTTCCTTTTTAAGAAGTTTTGCCTAGCGATGCGCGATTAGCGCTAGGCGCTAATTGTGCATCAGAAACTACCTCCGTTTCTTGAGTTGTGCTTCCTTGGTGCGATTTTTTGCCTCTTGCGCGCTTTTTGTTAGTGGATATAAAGCTTAAATTTTGTGAAAATAATGATTCCATAAGTTCTTGACTTTAAGTCTTAAATTGTTTGTTTTTTATGCCAGCTCTATCCAGTACCCATTTAATCACGTCTGTGTAGGGGAGAATCTTTGGCCTCGCCGTTATCTGGTGCAAGAACGAGCAAGCTAGCTCTGTAATAGATGCCTCAGAAGACCCATGTGAGCTTGCAGTCGTTGTAACCTCCATTATTTTGAGATTCTCTTCCTCAAGTAGACTGTACATGCCTTCCCAAGTGGTAATACCAACATCTCTGTTACATGCGGTGTCTGTATACAAGGGCGTCATTTCTTTGTCTTCAGAACTCAAAGCTTTGCCTTTATTTCCCATAATATCCTAAATACTGCTTTGTATAGTTCTCTGTTCTTCGTTCCTACAGTTTACAAGTGAGGTGAGAATAATGATAAGGAAAGGTGACGGGAAAGCTTTAAATGCCGAAGACATATAAAATATACCACCTTACGTGAAATAGCTCTTCAATAAGCACAAAACCATATTTCATTAATAGTTGGCAACTAACTCATTAATTAGCATTAAAACGCATAACTAGGTCTCGATTTATGGAAAAAAGCTTTCTTGAACAACGAGCCCAAAAGATCTACGATGAAGCTATTTTGCGATTTGCTTCACAATATCGCAGATCACTGTGTCGCAATATCGCAATATCGCTGGAACGTAGCAAATGCCAATTATCCATTAATGTGTTTTCCGCGAAATGCGATTTGCGATATGCACCATCGCATATCGGCAGTTTGAGGTTTTTTAGCATAAGTGGTCTTTGATGCATGCGACGCGATGAGGTTTTGCATCGCGATCTCGCGCTCTTAGAATTCTACTTGTAAGGAGGTTTGCATTATCCTTTTTGCGATGCGATATTTCTTAAGGAGTGATTTTATCTTATGTTATCATAAAACTTAAGCTTTTTTAGATTTTTCAAGGGTATTTTCCTAAGTTTATGATGGTAAGTTTTATTAAAAAAGAAATACAAGCAATAATTGATTTTTAAATTTTTTGACTAAGGGTCCCCACTTATTTAGTATTAGTAATAAGACTAAATAAGAAGGGGAGTTGTTGCTGGCCACAACAATTGATGATTCACTAGGAAGAACCAGTGATCTCCGCTTTTCTTTTGAATTTTCTAAACTTCCAAAATAGAAAATTTTCCAGAAAATTAAACTTTATTATAGAAAGACAAAGTACATTATGCCTTTTCCTATGAATGATATTTTGTTTCTTCTATTTTTAACTTTGATTATTTACTCCCTCAAGCTAGTCCTTGTATCTACATCAGTCACTACTTGGTTTATAAAGATAAAAACAAAGCCTTCTCTGTAAATTAGTTTTATATATGCTCATTTGTCGTAGGTAGAGCCTCTACTGCCAGCAGGCATTTATAGCCTCGACAGGGTTACCTATTACCCAGCAATGATCATGTATCCTACTTAGAGAAATATACAATTTTCAAAGAGAAATCCATATCCACACTTATTTCTTTCATTTTCTTTTTTACCCTTAAAGAAAAATGTCTTGGTTTGATAGCCAATTTATGACACAATCATTCACTTGATTTATAACTTTGCTGAACAAGCTAGCTCGTGATGAGACCCCTTGTCTTTTGATTATGACAATCTTGAGTCATTGCCTTGTTGTGGTATGCAGTATTGGCAAAGTCAGCAAGCTATAATATCTATGATCACGATAAGCCGGCTCGTGATGAGACCTCTTACTCTTTAAGTTAAAGTGTATCTTGGATTGTTCTCTGAATGTTGTAGTTTCATAGGTGGGGAGGAAGTCATTGTTTCCTTAAGATAGCTTTGGACGACAATGGTAGAGTTTTTGGAAAGAGATTTTCTACAGAGAATCTTCATTTTGTTATTGATACCTTTCATTAGACTGATACAAAACAAGTTCCCACTAAAGGTCATTTTTCATCAAAATTTACAATGTTGAAACTAGTATCATTTTTAGGCCTAGATCATTTAGTTGTATCTTTCAATAATAATGATCAATTTTCTAAAAGAATTCTATTTATACAAGTGAAAAAACAAAATCTAAAATAGAATTTGTGTCTTTTTCGTAAATTCCAAATGCAACCATTTACAACTGGTTTTATTATGGAAATAAAACTAATCTACAAAATGGAAGAATGATCTCCTATGGAAAATATTTTTTGAGGATTTGTCCGTTAACAGGTCAAGAATCTTTTTTTCTTGTTAAATCTTGTAACATAAAAGTGGACAGACCTATGACTTCTATGATTCGGAAAGAGCCAAGCCACATTTGTTGAAATTTCGTATGTTTCCCTTTTTCCTCATGAGCCTTGTCCCATTTTAAAACTAGATCTCCCATCTGAAAGTATTTTCTGGATATCATGTTTGAATCAAAAGAGGCTTTTACTAATGATTGGTGATGAGCATGAGTTATTTTGGCCTGTTGTCATTGTTCTTCTAACTTAATTATTTCCAGTTGCCTTAGTTGTAAGGAAGAAGTTGGTGCTTCATCAATATATCGAACTGAGGCAAAAGAGGGAATTTCCAAATGAGTTGGAAGAACCACTTCTTTCCCATAAACTAAATTAAAGGGAGAAGTGCCAATAGAGGCTTTCTACGTTATTTGATCTACCCATAAAGCATATATTAAAGACTTATGCCAATTTTTGTGATTTTGATCAATGGTTCGCTTAATGATTCTGATTAAGTTTTTATTTGTAGATTCAGCCAACTCGTTCCCCTGTAGGTAATAATTGGTAGAGTATTTAAGCTTGAAACCCCTTTTGAGTGCAAATTTAGTCATTGCATTACCAGAAAAATATGATGCATTATCAAACATTAAAGTAGAAGGCAACCCAAACCTAGTGATTATGAACTGATCTATGAACTCGATAATGTGTTCAGCATTAGCTATCTTCAGAGGAACTACTTCTACCCATTTATTAAAATAATATGTTGCTGTAAGGATTATCTATGTTGTTTAGAGGTGTGAGGAACGATCTCACCTATTATGTCCAATCCCCATTGATTAAAAGGTTGCTCAATGTTGACTGGTTGCAGTGGAAATGATGGTTTCTTTTGTCTTCCAACAACGGTTTGACAAATTTGACATTTCCTTACGTAGTTATGTGAGTATTTGAATAATGTGGGCCAGTAATAGCCTACGCGTAGGATTTTATGTGCAATAGCGTCTCCAGCATAGTGTTTGCCTGCTGGCCCATCGTGGAGTTCCTGCAAAACTTTTTCAGCTTTAGATTTCTTAAGACATCTAAGGAGAACATAATCATAATTTATTCTAAAAAGAACATCATTCATGAGCTAATATTGTTTGGCTTTCAACCTTAGAGCTCTTTTCTTGGTATGATCGAGGTTTGAAGGAGCATATCCATTCTTTAGATAAAAAATGATATCAATGTATAATGACTCAACATCGTTTAGGCTTACCTCGTACATTTGTATCTCTGCAGATGGTGTTTCAGAAATAAGCGATGCTCCAGCCAGCATTTTGCAAAATCCTTGACCTTTTACAATATTTGTTGGTTTGATTTCTACGTCATATTCCTATAAGGCAGTAACCCAATTGGCTCTTTTCTCACCCACATCTTTCTGTACTAAAATGTTTCTTACCGTTGAAAACGGTACTATGATTTTTTTATAGGTTTTGAGTAGAAAGGGTCTGAAATATTTGATTGCTTTGAAAATAGCATAAGGTTGTTTCTCTACATCTGAATAATTTAACTTAGCCCCTTGTAAATTTGAACTGAAAAAAGTAATTGGAGCTTCTGCCTTGTCTTGATTTGCTTGAGTGAGTATCGTGGCATATGATTTATCAGAGGCAAATGTATATAAAATAAACGGATCGGAAAAATTTGGAGTTGCTAAAGATGGAGTGTTAAAAATTGCTTGTTTGATCAGATTGAATGCCTCATATTCATCTTGGCCCCATTTAAAGTTTGAGTTCTTTTTAATCATTGCTTGTAAAGGAGACACGATTCTTGAAAAATCTAGAACAAATCTGTTTACAAAATTAATCTGGCCAAGAAAAGATTGCATAGCTTTCTTGTTGTGAGGTAGGGGTATTTCAGAAATCTCCTTGATTCTGTCAGGATCAATATGAATTCCAAATTTTGATCCAAGAAGTTTTCCTTCACTTAATGCAAAAAAGGATTTTTTCGGGTTAAATGAAATTCCATACCTTTGACAACGTTGGAAGATTTGTTTTAAATCTCTAAGATGATTGCTTCTTTTCTTGGAATATACAGTTATATCATACAAATAGATTACCACTGACTTGTTAACTAATCCCTTGAATGCGATGTCCATGGCTCTTTGAAATGTGGCACCAACGTTGATCAGACCAAAGGGCATCTTTTGATACGCGTAGGTGCCCCATTTGGTTATGAATGTGGTTTTTAATTGATCATCGGGATGGACCAACACTTGGTTGTATCCTGAGAAACCATCCAAGAAGGACATTAATTCTGATCCCGCGACTTCTTGCAGTATTTGCTCCATGGGAGGCAAAGGAAAATTATCTTTCTAGTAGGCTTTGTTAAGATTCTGAAAGTCAATGCAAATTCTAATGTCTCCATTTTTCTTCCTAACGGGAACCATATTGGAAACCCATTTAGAATGTTGAACGGGGAAAATGATTTTGGCTTTCAATAACTTATTGAGTTCAGATTTGATTTGGTTTTCTAGATTGGGATGGATCTTTCTCAACTTTTGTTGGACAGGTTTTTCATCGTTTATCATCGGGATAGTATGTTGGATGATGGAAGTGTCATAAGTTTTGAGTTTATCGTAGTTCCAAGCAAAGACACTTTTGTATTGTCTCAAGAGGCGAATATGCCCTAATTTTTCTTCAGGAGTTAGGCCAAGGCCCAGGTTGATATTCTATGGTTTGGTATCAGTTCCAAGATTTACTAATTCATAGTTCAAAGTTGAACTTTGCAGTTTTGAATTGGTAGATCTTTTGAATCGATCTTTCAAATCATAAAGGTCTTCTAACTTGACTACTGACTTAGGTATAGCATTATTAGTGCTATCTTGTTGCAATTGTTTGTCATGTTGGTCCTCATCAATTATTTGATTGTTGTAAGATCCTTGAGATGTGAGGAAACTCACGATATCAAGATCATTGTTAAAAATCCTCCAATTGGTAATGTTATCAGGAATAGATGGTCTAAAGATTAATTCAATTGAAAATTTATCAGGGCTAAAGTCTTCTGAAGGAATGATCTTGGAAGCTATGTTAGCTAAGAGGTCTGCACTAGCATTTTGGAGTCTGGGAATTGATGAAATATTAAATGCTATAAAGTGTTCAGTCAGATCTTGAACTAAAGATTGGTAATGTTTTAAATGACCTGATAAGCAATGTATAGTATTGCGTACCTGTCTGATTACAATTTCAGAATCTCCGAAAACTTGAAGATATTTGATCTCTAATCCGATTTCTTTGTATAACCCTTGGACTAAAGCCTCGTATTCTGCAGTATTATTGGTGCAATTGAATTCGAGTCTACAAGTTAGCATAATTTTATTTCCCTCTGGACTGATTAACACACATTTTGCTCCTGCTCCTTCATTAGACTTAGAACCATCAAAAAATAACTTCCAAAATAAAGATTTATTTACAGGACTATCTATAAAATTAATACATTTAGAACTATCTGTTTGAGAGAAATTTTCTACTTGAGATAAAACAAAATGTTCTAAGTAAGGTGAAGTATGAGCATTAAAACTTCCTAGGAAAGAATCTACTCAGTAGTTGTCAATGATGTTATTACTATATGCTACCGGCTCATACTCTCCTTCCAATTCCGTTACTATGTATTTTTGATGTCTTTCTCGCTCAACTTTTATCTGATTTGGTTTACCATTGTAAGGGATCCACATGTGCGACCAGTTAGTTGCAAAGTATCCATGAAGTTTTTTGACCAATCTCTGCTAAGAATTAAGCCATAAAATTCGGGAATATCAACAACTGAAATGTCGATAACTTGACATACCTTTGGGTTGGATGACAGCCTTATGGTAATCTGATTTAATTCACCGATCACTTCAACTTGCGTTCGATCTAGCTGAACTATGCGCACAACAGATTTTTGCAATTGAACGTTCAACTTTGCACATATTGATTTCGGTAGAATATTCGATGAAGCTCCAGAATCCACTAAGAAATTATGCAAATTTTTATTGAAAATTTCATAAGTAAGAAGAAATGGGGGAGTATGAGATTTCGACCTACCTCCAATTAAAGCGATATCGTTTGGATCAATTTTATTAATCACATTAGTTGGAGGTCTTCCCATGTCATGGGAAGCTTGAGAGATTACCGCGGCGGGCAACTGGTACATCATGTAATTATTTCAAAAGTATCTTTTGCTGGTGTTTTAACTTTCTCAATTTGTGGAAAGTGATGTTGGCCCTAGTCTTTTTCATGTCTTCTATGATATTATACTCCATTTCATCCGAAAAGATTAGCATTTTTTATGGAGTTGATGAATTTGTTTGGACTGGGCTGGTTTGAGTCACTTTAGGTGTCGTTTTCTTGGCTGCAACTTTATCCTTAGTCATTGAGCTTGCGCTCTTTGGCTTAGGAGTAGGTTGAGGAGGATCAAGTTGTTTTCTACTTCGAGTACTAACCGGGGATGCCTCTTGATCCTCTTCATCTGGGAGGATGTAATCCCACATACCTTGTACTTCTACAACTTCTTCTTCGTCGGTATGTTCTTCAATAGCAATTTCCTCTTCTTCTTCTTCTGATTCGGCTCTTGTGATAGCATTTGGGGGCTTTGAATCGGTTGAAGGTTTTCTTCTATAAGGCTTGTATAACTTTTAGAAGAAGTTTCTGCTACTTGTTTCTTAATGTTGACCATCTCGTTAGACATGGTTTTCAAATTTTTTTGTAATCCTTCTAAATCGAACGGATCTTTTGATTGTTTTTTCTTGGGATCTTCCTTGAAAGTAACCTTCTTGGATTTTCGTTCTTCTATCACATTTTTCTTTTCTAGGGCTATCATACATTTTTCTATTGCTATTGCTTCTTTCATATTTTCAGCTAAAGTTGTTTTGTTAGCTCTATCAACGAAGATTGCTATGTTTGATGGTAAAGCAGTGATGTACCATTCACTTCGCACTTCTTCGCTAGGCTTGGGAGCAGTAGGAATTTTATTTAACAGTTTATTGAAACATGAATTAAAATATTTGATAGGTTCTTTTGACTTGGCCCTAAGGTTAGATAGGGCGTTGATCAGTGTCACCGTAGACCTATCATCACCGAACTTAGTAAGGAATTGTTCTTGGAAGATATCCCAACTAGTGATAGATCTAGATGGTAATGAAAAATACCATGATTTGGCTGCTCCTTGTAGAGTATAAGGAAAAAGTCGGACGACAACGTCTTTGTTGGTAACTCCATTGAGATTTATGGATAGCATAAAGTTATTTATATGTTCTTCCGCTAGCATGCCTGCTTCAGGACTAAACTTAGCCAACCATTTTTTAGGATGGGTCGGTATCTGACTCAAGGGTGCAGGCATTAAGACTGCCCCTGGGTTATTCCATGGAGAATGGGCCATCACTGAACTACTAATAGAGGAAGGTGCAGAAGGTGATCCCTGTGGTTGGGAAGGTGAGGATATTACGACTCCAGATGATTGAGAAGGAGACGTGGAAGTACCAATGGATTGATGGACAATGATCTGAAGTGGAGGAGTGGATGGTTGACTTCACGGTGGAGAGGTTGAGATGGATGATGATGATGAAAGAGTCTCGCTATCGGTCCCTTTAGGTGATTTCCTTGTTCTCTTCCTTGTAGGTAGAGGTAACTTGGTTGGTTGAACACCAAACTTTTCGCTCTTTAATTTAGTAAGAGGATGAGCAGGGTTATATTGCGAAGTCACGCTGCCTTGAGATTTATCAGATCTTTGAGGAGATATAGAAAATCACTGAAGTTTGTGAATCAAAGATTCAACTTCAGGAGGTTCAATAGTAGATTGTTCTGAAATGTCAGGGTTTGTAGCAGCGGTTGTTGTTCTTTCGACTTCTGGCTCTGAATTTAAACATTCTTAATGTGATGGAGAAGTCGGGGAGATGGTGAGGGTGATTTACTCTTAGAATGGTATTTAGATTTAGACTTACTTGCCATTCATAGTTCGAGTCCCTCCTTCTAGCGCCAAATATGTTGAAGCCCCGAAAATTGGGTCTACAATAAGGGGGATACCCACCCGGTCTGGACCTTGGTTAACAACTCCTTTTCGATTTGGTATAGTGGGTTTGACTGGGGATATGGGACCAATTTCCCAATTTATGTGTGTGTGTGTGGAGAATTTGATATTTCCTTTCTAAAAGTTCCTAAGTGAGATGCTCTAATTCTAACTCTAATCTAATGACATGCAATTGTATTCTAATAAACAGAAGTATCTAATTCTACACTAACCTGGGGTGTAATCTTTTTGTTATGTGATCTAAAATTATTTCAAATAACAATCGGTAATAAAGATCATTCAATTGTTATGAGAAAAGAATTCAATAGAGATAAACCACTTCGTATAAAAAGTTAGACGAAACAGTTGCGAAAAACATATCGCATAATAAGATACTCATACATTAAGCATACATAAATATTTATCACTGTACAGAAGTGCCAAATGATAACTCAGGCATTCACGCATCAATATATAAACAACTAAACATGAATATCACTTTAACATAAAGGCAGAAATAGTTAAGAGATAGAAGTGCCATTTATAACTATTTCTACTCATGAGCTTCAAGCGATAATGATTTATCTCTTCTTAATCCAACATCCATTAAGAGTACAGAAGTGCAACATCAGTAGCAGATATTAAATGCAGATATCAATAAATCCTGTTCCATTCATTCATCAAAACCTCCTCGGAGGGTGCAAAAGTGCATGTTCCGAGGACAAGTTTTTGACAAATTTCAGGACCCTTCTCTAAATGCATGAGAAGGGTTTAAATACTACTAATTAAATCTAAAAAATAACTTATTACAAAAATGTAGGATACGGTTTAAATGACCATCCTTCTTTTAGGCAAAAATAAAGCAAAATTAATACTAATATTGAATCTAAAACTAACAACTAACTATTTTTGTATCTATTCCTTGAAATCGTAAGCGTTCAACATTTGCTTGAGAAGAGTCAGCTGGCCGACTTCAGACTTTAACTGTCCTGCGAAAACGGAATCAACAAGAGCTGGCACCATCTTCTCGGTAGAATTGATGATGCATTTGAGAGTCATGCACTGGCTGTGTGGTTTTACCAAATATGCCCAGTAAGAATCCCAATTCAACTTAGTTAATCTTTTGATTGATTCTGCCTTTTCTTGAGCCTTCTGCCTCCAGCCTGTTTGCAGTTGTTGTACTTATATACATACCATTTTGAAGATATTTCTGACAATTACCACTGGTTTTAGGATTCAAGTTTTACTTTTTTACCTTTAGCGTTCTTTCCTACAAATTTTTGGGCTTACAGGTGACTGAGCAATTAGAGGCTTTCCTTTTTAAGGAGTTTTGCCCAGCGATGCACGATTAGCGTTAGGCGCTAATTGTGCATCGGAAACTACCTCCGTTTCTTGAGTCGGGCTTCCTTGGTGCAATTTTTTGCCTCCCGCACGCTTTTTGTTAGTGGATATAAAGCTTAAATTTCGTGAAAATAATGATTCCATAAGTTCTTGAATTTGAGTCTTAAATTGTCTGTTTTTGATGTTAGCGTTGTCTAGTACCCATTTAACCATGTCTATGTAGGGGAGAATATTTGGCCTCACCACTATCCGGTGCAAGAACGAGCAAGCTAGCGTTGTAATAGATGCCTTAAAAGACCCATGTGAGCCTGTAGTATCTGTAACCTCCATTATTTTGGGATTCCATTCCTCAACTAGACTGTACATGCCTTCCCAAGTGGTAATACCAACATCTCTGTTACAGGCAGTGTCTGTATACAAGGGCGTCATTTCTTTGTCTTCAGAATTCGAAGCTTTGCCTTTCTTTCCCATAATATCTTGAATACTGCTTTGTATAGTTCTTTGTTCTTCGTTCCTGCAGTTTACAAGTGAGGTGAGAATAATGATAAGGAAAGGTGACGGGAAAGCTTTAAATGCCGAAGACATATAAAATATACCACCTTACGTGAAATAGCTCTTCGATAAGCACAAAACCATATTTCATTAACAGTTGGCAACTAACTCATTAATTAGCATTAAAGCGCATAACCAGGTCTTGGTTTATGGAAAAATGCTTTCTCGAACAACGAGCCCAAAAGATTTGCGACGAAGCGATTTGGTGATTTGCTTCGCAATATCACAGATCGTTGTGTCGCAATATCGTAATATCGCAATATCCCTGGAACGTAGCATATGCCAATTATCCGTTAATGTGTTTTCCGCGAAATGTGATTTGCGATATGCACCATTGCATATCGGTAGTTTGAGGTTTTTCAACATAAGTGGTCTTTGATGCATGCGATGCGATGAGGTTTTGCATCGCGATCTCACGCTCTTAGAATTCCGCCTGTAAGGAGGTTTGCATTATCCTTTTTGCGATGCGATATTTCTTAAAGAGTGATTTTATCTTACCTTATCATAAAACTTAAGCTTTTTTAGATTTTTCAACGGTATTTTCCTAATTTTATGATGGTAAGTTTCATTAAAAAAGAAATAAAAGCACTAATTGATTTTCAATTTTTTTGACTAAGGGTCCCCACTTATTTAGTATTAGTAATAAGACTAAATAAGAAGGGGAGTTGTTGCTGGCCACAACAGGTTGGAAGCCATGAAAGATTCTCCAATGACGAAAACAAGAAGTTGATCTCCCAGAGGAAGCCTACATAGAAGATATCTCCCTAAGATTAAGAGGGAGTCCGAATGAAGAGGTGATTCTTGGTTAAGAGGGAGCCTGAATGAACGAAATCTCCCTACAATAAGAGGATGATGGAGAATATTCCTTGTATAGGAATAATTAGATCCTCTCTGATTAAGAGGGAGTGACAAATATGGTTCTCTACTTCATGCATCATAGACCATGACTAACAACTGTAAGTTTTAGTGAAGGCCATGAGTAGGAGAAGGAAATTGGAGAATGAATTTTGCGGTGCTACTGAGAGAACGAAAGCAGGATCCGATTAAAGAATATGTTGTTTCATGGGAAGTAGGAAGGGAAAATGTCTGATTTAGGAATATTCTATCAAATATTCGATTAATAGTCATACTATGAAAAGATGAGAATCAACATAAATTTGTTTGATAAACCCCACAGGGTTGTATTTTATTATGTACATATGAAAGTATATTATTGATTGGGGTTGTGTTTGTACAGGTGAATCTCTTGAAGATTTTGATAGTATATTGGTTACCAATAAGTTTGATTGGGAGAGATTAGTCATTCTTGATTTGCTGGATCGAGGGATGTCAAGGATTTATGAGTGAAGCCTTGCCTGGGAAGACATTTGTCTGACACTTTGTGTTGATGTCTAAGTCTCGAAGTTGGAACTGCGGTGTTAATTATTATGCTCTGTTTTGGATACATGCCTGGATTATTGGGTTGATGGTTAGCAAGTAAGACTGAGGGTACCTAAAGGGGCTGAAATCTTGAGTCCATCTAATTCCCACCTGGATAGATTAACTTGGTCAAGAATCTAGTCCATGGCATTGCGGTGCCTAAAGTTCTTCATGATTCATATAATTTGAGATATTCCATTATATTTTTACATTATGAATACCACCTTAGTTAAGAGGGCATGTTTTAAAATGTAACTATGTTAGGTCTTCAATAATTTACTTGAGTCAACATGTAATGTACTTGTCAAAAGAATAAATAAAATGATTATTATTATTATTATTGTGACTTATTAAAGCATGGGTTTCATGCTTGGGTCACCATGTTTTAGGACAAATTCCCCATTGAGGACTTCTTGGATTTATTCCGAGTCTATAGAGTTATTGTACATTTAAAGAGACCCTTCTTGGGCTTTTGAATCATGTAAAAAGGTTAAGTATTGAGTCAAATATGAATTATGTAACCTCCACACCATGTCGGCCTAAGAGAAGATCAAGTTAGCCTAAGGAACATATTTTACCCCACAATAGTCCTATAAAAGGAAGCTCATCGAATTCATTTGGAGCATCATTCTATCTTCAAGTTCAAATTATCTTGATTGAATCTACAATATACCATAGGCAGAAAATCATCATGTCCAAAACCATGTGCGAAACCCATGCAGAAAACCATAGGTAGGTTTTCCAACCTAATATAGGGTCCAATTTTTTTCCCGGGGCACTGCCCTGGACCCTGTAGAGGGGATCTACTGTCCCCCTCTAACCCCCCAGCTTTACGGATGGGGCTAATCATGGAAATAATATAACACACACCCAACATTCTCCCACTTTTTGTTTTCTTTTCCACACATGGGGTCACAGGAGAGCTTAGTCATTGGTCCAACCCTATAATGCCCATTATTTATCTACACCAAGAGAACTTCTCAGTGCTAACAGACTTTGTTAATTCATATACAATATTCTTCAAAGTGTCCACCTTTACCAGCAACACCTTTTTGCCCTCAACCATATCCCTTACAAAGTGATATAGAACATCAATGTGCTTTGTCTTTGAATGATAAACAAGGTTATTTTCCAAGAAATTTTCACATTGGATATCATAGTCTATCCTTATATCTCACTATAATAACCCCATACTTGAACACAATCTCTGCAACCAAACTGCTTCCTTGCTTGCATGAGTGGTTGCCATGTATTCTACCTTTGTAGTTGAAAGTGCCACTACATACTGTCTCTTACTCATCCAACTGGCTACACCTCCAAATAGGTTAAACACATACCCACTTATAGATCCTCTCTGATCCATATCTCCAACCCAGTCTGCATCAACAAAGCCACAAATGTCCAAAACTCTATCCAATACTTGTCTTCCTTGATAACACAAACCATAATCACTCGTTCCATGCAAATACTTGAAAACCCGCTTCACTATTGTCCAATCCTTCCCTGGTTTTGGCATATACTTGCTCAATACTCCCACTGCATGTGCAATGTATGTTCTAGTATATACCATTGCATACATCAAGCTATCGACTGCACTTTTGTATGGAACATGGGACATGTCCTCTTCCTCTTCTTGTGTCTTGGGACACTGTTCAACAGATAACTTTACACCTACAGAATAGGAACCTTCACTAGTTTACTATCCTGCATGTTAAACATCTACAATATTATCTCAACATACTTCCTCTGGTTTAACCAAATATTCCTCTTTGTGTGATCTCGTTTAATTTCCATGCCCAAAATATAGTTTGCAGCACCAAGATCTTTCATGTCGAATTTGGAGGACAATTGGGCCTTCAAATATTGGATAATTTCTTTGTTATTTCCAATCAACAACATATCATCCACATATAAGACCAAATAAATAACATGGTCACAAATTAATTTAAAATACACACAATGATCTTCTTTGCTTTAGGTGAAGCCAAGTCCCCGTATAAATGTATCAAATTTTTGATACCACATCCATGGTGACTATTTTAACCCATACAAATACATTTTTAACTTGCATACTAGTTCTTTCTTACCCTTCATCGCAAAGCATTCAAGTTGATTCATGTAGATCTCTTCTTCCAGATCCACGTGAAGAAATGATGTCTCTACATCCATCTGTTCTACCTCAAAATCAAAAGCAACAACAACAAATAAAGGCAATCTAATAGAAGCTACCTTGGAAACAAAAGAAAAAATATCACCAAAATAAATTCCCGACAACTGGGAATAACCTTTTGGTACCAACCAAACTTTGTATTTCTCCACCTTGCCTTGTACATTCATCTTCTTCTTAAACACCCATTTTCTTCCAATGGGTTTTCCTCCAGTTGACAACTCTACCAGATCCCAAGCCTCATTTTTTTCCAAAGATTCCATTTCATCAGCCATGTCCTCTTTCTAGAGTTTTTCATCCTCTGAATCTATTGCCTCCCTGACAGTTCTGGGATCATCACTAGTAATAGATAAGGAAAAAATTGAACTGAAATCAACTGGACTATACCTTTCTGGTTGCCTTCTTTCTTGAAATGATCTTTTCACAACCAGAGTTTGTAGCTCTTCATCTTCTGATTTCTTCTCTGCTATAGATTTTAATTCTTCCTCCTTTAGTTTAAACTCTATATTCTCAGGTTCCTTTGGTAGGACTTCATGTTTAATAACATCTTTCACCTCTCTAAAAACCACATCTCAGCTGTACATAATCTTCCTTGTTTATGGGTTCCAAAGCTTATAACATTTTAAAACATCCTTACACCCAATAAAGATGCACCTTTCATATATACTATCCAACTTGGTTCCTTTCTCCTTTGGAACATGTACATATGCATCATAGCAAAATACCCTTAGATGTGAAAGAGAGTGTTTCTTACCAGTGCACACCTCTTGTTCAAACTTATCCTCCAACGTTGATGAAGGTGATCTATTAACTAGGTAACATGCAGTCTCCACTACCTCTGCCCAAAATCCATGTCATACTCGACACCACTGAGCATGCTTCTTTCCTTTTCCATCAAATTCCTATTCGTTCTTTCTACAACTTCGTTTTCTGAGGTGTGTATGGAGTAGTATTCTACCATGCTATACCACACTTCTTACAAAACTCTTCAAATTACTTCTTGCAGAACTCTCTACCATTATCTGTCCACAACACCTTTATCTTCTTCTTTGTTTGGTTTTCCATTAGAGCCTTAAATTGTTTAAACCTGTCAAAGAATGTAGATTTATTCTGAGGAAATATATCCATGTATTCATTAAGAAGTCATCTATAAATGATACAGATTACACAAACTTACCTAATGATGGAATTGAAACAGGTCCAAACACATCACTATGTATAAGCTCTAATATCCGTTTTCCCCTCTTCGCAACAGAGGGGAAACCCACCCAATTTTGCTTCCCATATACACAATGTTCACATAAATCGAAATCCAGAGAGAAATTAGACATACCTTCAACCATACCATTACCATGAAGTATTCGAAGGCCATTCTTTCTAATATGTACAAGCCTTTGAGCCATAACATGGTATTTTCTCTAGAGACTAGTAGATTTTCTACTCCACTTCCATGAACCACAAAACTGGTGCACCCATCAATAAAATGCTACCCTTAAGCTTTTACAAAGTTCTAATCTGAACTCCCCACATCAATACCAGTGATCCTCAAAAGATCTTGTAGGTATATTTCTCAAACACTGTTTTTACATTTGCATCATCCATCTTGCTTACAAAAATTAGATTTCTGGCCAATGCAGGAATATGCAGAACACCCGGAAGTGTTCTAATCCTTCCACCTTG
>APFE031224032.1:58969-90450 GCA_000404065.3 Pinus taeda
TTTATATTTATATACATGCTGAAGCTTTCATAAACCCCAATCCATTAACCATAGATTAGAACATAACAATAGTTCCCTTGACTGGATCTACAAAATACCATGGGCATAAAACCACCATGCCCAAAACCATTTGCGAAACCAATGCACAAAACCATAGGTAGGTCCACCCACCTAATATAGGGTCCATTTTTTTTTTTCTCGGGGCACAGTCTTGGACCTCGTAGAGTGGGGCTACTGCCCCTCGATAGGGGGAGCTTCCACCCCCACATTATGCCTGATGCAATAAAGGGGGAGGGTTGTCCACCCCTACTCAAACTCCTCGAATTTTTGCGTGGGGCTACTTGTGGAAAGAATATAGCAAACACCCAACAATTTTGGTGTCTCTCTCTCTCTCTCTCTCTCTCTCTCTCTCTCTCTCTCTCTAGGGCTACATAGTTGAAGTTGCTACGAAGAGGTCGAAATTTTGGGAGGCTAACTTAGCATGGAGGGAAGGTTTGGTCTTGGTCTAGGGTGAAGAGTCTCAATGAATACTATTGAAAGGAAGAATTACCTTGACTAGGTTTTCCCCCTGAGGGGGGTTTTTCCTTGACATGTACCTAAATATGGTGTTTATTGTTTTATGTGCTACTGCTTTTGGTAATTGCTTGATGAACTAAAGAAAGAAGATATAAATAATTATAATAATAAGAAACATTACAAGTAATTATCAAGATCAAGAAAATATTTACTACCTTTCTAATTTTCTAATAGAAACCAATAAGGGTAAAACAAGTGAAGAATAATTTGACTCGTCAAACAATCCAGAGGATTTTAGGTGCGATAAAGAAAAATATTAGCATCATAATATTCACAAGAAGGATCAGGAGTTTATTGTTTTCAAAAGAGTGTGATAGGTATGACTCATTTAGCCAAAGATAGTCTTTAGAATAATAATTTTCGAAGTTCCATGATTCTATGAGAGATACAAACTCCAAACCCAAGTTTGATACAAGATATTTGCATGAATATGAATAATCTTGAATTTGATCAGAAATCAAATCTTGAAGTTTCGAAATATCATTTATGCAATGCCAAATATATTTCAAGAGAGAATTTACATTATGTGAAACCATGAAAGAAGAAGATTTTCGTGAAGAAAACCAAAATTGACTCAGTTCGAGGGTCTTACCAAAGTTGCGAGATCTTGACCTAACCATCAATGAAAGTTGAAGTGCCCTAACTTTCTTGCAAGTCTCAAAACTTTCAAGGAGTGAAAAATCACATTCACAAGATTGAACCAGATCATGCATGGTGTGAGGATAAATTCTTTCACTAATTTGGATGAGATCACTATTAACCGGATCGTAACCATCTCTCTCACTAATTTGATCAGATTTTACAACTTTGACAACCAGATTACTCAAGCCGAAAGATTATTCTGATTGAAAATCTAGAGATGGAGAAATTTCATGAGCAAACTAATTTGAAGAGTTGTCTTCATGCAAAACAAGAGATGATATGAGATAGAAAGGATACTCAATGATCTGATTATTCTCTCTTTCGTGATGGACAAACTCACTACCTTGTGTCAATTGAGTAGAGATCTCATACGATGAATAATTAGAAGAGCATGTAGTATCTTCATCACATGTGGATGCATTGTAAACATTATAGCACAAGGGATAGTGGGGCAAAGATGAAGTTTTGATAAGAGCATTTTCTTTGACCGAAATAGATTCCGGATCTAAATCTTTCAAGTTAAAATTTTCATGATAAACTGACAGATCAACTTGTGCACTTGGTCATTCGTCATCACATACATCAACAAAATTATCATCATTAGAATGATTTTTTCCCAATAATAAGAATCTAAACAAACTGATTTTATTTGATTCATTACCAAGATTAATAGATTTAATATCAACCAACAATGATGAGGTTCCATCTTCACATGGAGGATTTAAAAAAAGAGAAGATATATTGAACGAATCTTTACCTTCCTCCTCCTCTACCTAGGTAAAGTGACTATCTTGAACCTGACCACAATTTGGGCCAACAACTTGAAAATTAGGAGAGTGAAAAAAACTAGTTGATGGAGCAGATTGATCAAGCGGATCACAATATAAAGAGTCACGGGATGTAGATGATAGAGGATGACAGAAATACGAATCAGATTCAAGGCTAGATTTATGAGTGTTAATACCATAATGAGGAATAGAAAAAATGGATTTCACCGTAGGCTTCATGAGCCATTCCGAGATTTACTCTATTTGATTTGAACCATGAAAAGTGGAAGGATGGTGAGAAGATAGATTAGGGATTTGCTGTGTATATTTCCCAAATTTACGATCATTTCAAGGAGACACCCACACTGGAATTGAAAAAGGGAGGAGGACAAGGAGCAAAAGGAATAACAAGTTCCTCCTCTAAAATTAGGGGTGTCTGTTGGTTTACAAGAGTTGGGGATGAAGAAATGTCTGGTGGTATGTATTCACTGAGAAAAGAGATAGGAACCAAGCACTCAAACTCTTGTTTCAAGAAATCTTGATCCATATCTTCTTCAGGAAATTCATAACAAAGGTGAAGGAATCAACTAGAAAAACCCTTAACTGATTCATTAGGATTCATTTTTAAGTGATTGATTCTTTTACAAACATCTTGATAATCATACCTATCAAAGGCTAGATGAAGCTCCCCGAGGAAATGATGAAAATAATGGATGAAAGTGGGTGTAAAGTTATGGCACCATTGATTAACATGACCTTCAAGTGTGAGGAAGAAAAGCACACAAGCAAACTCTTCATCATTGATTTCATAACATTCCCAAAATTTGAGAAAATCATAAATGTGCTCGGTTATTGATGTTCCATCCCTACCATCAAATTTTAACTGAGACAAGTGATAGAGAGGCTCACTGGCGATTGAAAATTGACAAATGGATAAATTGGAGAAATATCCAGGGTGTAATATTTGAGGATGAGCCATTTTAGATAAGAGGTTTAAAATAGATTCAATGGGCACAACTTGTCCTCCAACCCTCCTTTTAGTGCCATTTTGTTGATGTTGCTAGAAATCCATCAACCAAGGGGTTCTCCCTGATGTGAATTCCTAATAAGACCTCACACCATAAGATCCCCATCCGGGGTATTGCCCCAGTTTCCATGTATTCTTACAGATTTTCCTTGGCTCTAACTATCATCAAGAGAGAGGAGTGCAAATGTGCCTTCGAAAAGTAAGAGAGTTTTCCTGGTGATTGTTCGGTCGTATGTGTGTCAAAGTTCTTTTACTGCAGAGGGGGAAGAGAAGTGCACCTCTAAAAGAGAGGTAATTGTACCAACCTAGTGGAGACACACATAAAAAAGAATAATCCATTCAACATTTAAAAAAATAGTCCAAAGATATGCAACGATCATTGCAACCAATACAAGAACAAAGACCTGTCTAATATCCAGCGGAATAGTCCATGAGAATGTTACAATGATAATAACCATTACAACACATTCTCAATATGATAAGTACCAAAATAACCAAAATAGTTCATCTACTTTAGCAAACATGAATTACAAACATTCATAGAACATTCTTACAAATATTCATAATCCTTGCATGAAGAACATGCTGGCCATAAGGCTTCTGATATTAAGTAAAAGTTCCAAGACACATGTATAGAATGAACACCTCTAGCTCCAATAGTGGAGCATTAGAACCACTCCTTGCTCATCAAAAGAACTATATGGTCTCTCCAATTCCTTGCGGGAGGAGCCAAGGTGAAAATTCCTTTGCTCATACAATGAGGGTGTATATATAACAAATGAGGTGATGCTTCACCATCCTTGTGACTCTTTGACTACCCTCATGACTATTTGACTTCCTATGACTTTTTGAATTTTACATGACTCTTCATATTCTGAATGTGTGCTTTGGACTTCCACTTTATAATAAATTTTGAATAGATAATTACATGATCCACAATAATGATGTGGCACATGATGACTCGTGACTGGACATGACGTGACACTGATGACATGGACTGCATGATGATGTGGTAGTATCGAGATGTCCTTTTTCTACTTCTTTATTTCCGTCTTTAATAAGAGATGTATCTAGTGCTTCATCTTCATGAGGAATATGCTTTGTTCTTCATATATACCCTCTAAAGGGTTGTGAATCAGATGGAGGCTTCATGCGGTCTTGAGTCTTCTTTTGTAATCTAGTGTTGCTTCATCTTCTCGTATGATGATCATATTATCTTTTTAACTATGTATGTGTCTTCTAGCATGTCCTCCTTCTCCATCTACTTCTTCAATGTTTTTCCATAGCATGATAGATTTATTGCAACTGCAATCCACTCATGACAAGTTGACATCAATCCGATAAAAACCTATTTAAGATGCTGCATGATGATACACTAACTAAGACAAAAAAGGGTGGCAAGATGAGGGAGAGGCTCAGTGACTACATAATTGCACAACTCAGGTAGTCAAGGGTTAGGCTTGAGCCTTGAGACAACACGATGTGCAGTTCAAGATTGGACTGAGCAAAAATATTGCATAGTTGGGGAGCTCAGGTAGCTAGGATGAGGGCTTGAACACTGGTTTTGTCCATTACATAGTTCTAAAAGACATTGGAGCTCAGGTGATTTTGAAATTGTGCAGTTCAAGAGGTCAGGGCTAAGGCTTGATCCTTAAGACTGCGCAACACATAGTTTAGGCTGGACTATGCAGACATATTGCACATTTTTTAGTCTCAGTGAGTCAGACTATAGATTTTTGCACTGTTTCAGTCAACTGTGTATTTTTGGGAGGCAGAGAAGACCTAGTGATTGCATAGTTCAATATCTCAAGGTTTGGGCTTGAGCTCAGAGACTGCACAATGCGCAGTTGGGGCCAGGATGGGGTGTTAGATTGCGTAATTCTAGGGGCCAAGGTTCAGGCTTGAGAACTATAATTGTGCAGTGCACAGTTGTGGGATGCAGGAACTGCATATTACATAGTGTCAAGGGACAAGGTTGCAGCTTGAAGGTTGGAACCGTGTAATGCATAATTGAGAAAGGCCGCATAAGGCTAGGTTGCAGGGAATTTTATGAAAAATGGCTAAGAGTGGGTTCAATGAGACTGATGTGAACAATGATATGACTTAATTTTGATCACATACTTAGAAAAATTGATGAAATAACAACATATATGTTATAGATCTAACCCAAAAATATATGATAATAGAAATAACCCAATAAATAACAAGATCTGAATATAGAATAGAAATGCTTCTTTATTGATCAAACCCTTAAGGTAGGGCAACACCATACATTCACTCCTTAAGGAAGGAGACCACTCCACAAGCCATATGCCTGTTCATACAATATTCCTTGACATCTCTCAATGTGGAGTCTCTAGCCTCTATATAGGCCTCATACATACAATACCATGGGTCATTACCATGGTTCCCTCAATACCATCTATCTAATACCATGGGCTTATTACATTATTGCTAAGAACTTGTGGTCCCTTACATGATATGGGCTAACCACCTTATTTATTACTATTTCCATCCCATTATTATTCCATTGGGTACCTCCCTTTGTACCCCATATTATCCCCCTAGGTATACTACATTCCACCCCCCTTAACATGTTTCATCCTTGAAAAATGGGAAGAACACAAATAATAAGATCTACTCAAAAGAGTAGTCCACTGGTACCGTGCACGTGCATCTAGCCATCCAAGAGAAAGGTGAACCCTCGATCCAGCTAGTGCCTCGCTCGCTTGAGATGGAAGTTGACCGTGGTGGCTCTTCTGTGTTGATGTGTAGTAGGTGGATCACCACTCCTCTATATCTATCATGTGGGGGTTGTTGTCCTTGTGGCTAATTCATGGCCATATTTTTGGTTTTTTTCTTCCGGGGTGATGTGGGTGGTGATATGTTGAAGTTTTAACCAACATTGGAGCTTGAGTGGTATCTTGTACATGTTGTGGTGCCTTCTGTTGTTTCTTATCTTCCAATATTACTTCAACCACTGAGTCCTCATCTGATGTATCGGTACCTGTAAGCTTTTCTGCTTCAACCTTTGTTTGTGTTTGATTGTCAATCATCAAAGGCTCATCATCTGATGTGTAAGTGTCAATAGAGCTTTGTGCTTTTGCCTCCATAGTCTCTGCTTGGGTCTTAATGGAAATATCCTGCAATGTAATTTTCTTCTTTTTATGATGTGATTCAATGTGAAATATTTCTCCATTTGTGCTAGCCATGTGGCTGGATGAGAGCCATCAAATTTATACAAGTCCCTCAAATTCTGATCTAGGCCCGCCATCACAAAAAATTTTGGCGAAAATTTGAAATGGCCACAATTCCGTCAATATTGCTCAGAATCCCTAGTATGACCTATTTTCGGAAATGGAACAGCCATTCTACATCTTCCCATGTGGTAAGCATATAGATCTAGGCACTGGAATTTTAGATCCACGCTGCAACTGTCTCGTTGTAAATAAAATAAAATAAAATAAAATATCTGAAAAAAGAGCTGATTTTAGGTCAGCGATATCTCCCTCACCTGGACTCCGATTCGACTAATTTTTTTTGAAACTTGGGTATTTTTTCACAAGCAATCCAGATATGTAATTAGATTCTTCAAATTGTGCACCGGAATGTATAGATATGTGTCGTAAGCCCACCGACCCGAAAAAATGTCTGCAACCCAACTGATTTCTAAATCATCAATATCTCCCTCATCTAGACTCCAACTCGGCCAATTTTTTTTTTTGAACTTGGGTATTTTTTCACAAAGAATCTAGATATGCAATTATATTTTGCCGATTTTTCTCCAGAACGTATAGATCTGATCTGCAAACTCACCGCCCAAAAAATTCCTTCAAAAAAAAAATCGCCACGTTTCCCAAGAAAATGCTCTGATACCACTTGTTATAGATCTAACCCAAAAATATATGGTAATAGAAATAACCCAATAAATAACAAGATCTGAATATAGAATAGAAATGCTTCTTTATTGATCAAACCCTTAAGGTAGGGCAACACCATACATTCACTCCTTAAGAAAGGAGACCACTCCACAAGCCTCAATGTGGAGTCTCTAGCCTCTATATAGGTCTCACACATACAATACCATGGGTCATTACCATGGTTCCCTCAATACCATCTATCTAATATGATGGGCTTATTACATTATTGCTAACTACTTGTGGTCCCTTACATGATACGGGTTAACCACCTTATTTTTTACTATTGCCCATCCCATTATTATTCCATTGGGTACCTCCCTTTGTACCACATATTATCCCCCCCTAGGTATACTACAATATATCATCTAGAACATGTTAAAAACATATTTCCCTCAATGTGACAGCTTTGCGATGACTTTAGGACAAATGCGACACTAAAGACACACTTTGCAACGACTGTGATGACACTTGTGTGACAATGTTTAAAACTTTGAAAATGAGCGCGACAAGTGTTTACATGGTAAGATCAACTCATTTAAATGAATATAAACCCTTGAAACCACCAAAATGAACCTATACACATTGTGCGAAAGCTAACATGTGTAAAGATGACATTTACTATATGAAGAGAAAATGGAGAGAGACACTTGTGATATGCAAACAATATTGAAAGCGACACATGCCATAGTGAAGATAACATGAAAATGACACTAATTAAAATGAATCAAGTAAGAGTGATAGTCAAAAGAATGAGAATGACACTTGTGAAAATGAAGGTGCACAAAAGTGATAGTTTGAAAAACTCACCAAAATAGAAGTACAAACACAGCCAAAAGTGAGGGACTGTCAATAAAAGTGCACACCAACTTTTGACATGGGTTGAAAATTGCACAGACACTGTCTTGATGGACTGTGCTTATGCTTGTTCAAGCTTGCGTGGAAGAATGAGTTCATGAACTCATTGCAAACTGAGTATGCATGAGCAAGTGACTTTGATAGATCAAGAAACGACCATGGAATGAACGATCCCAAGATCCAAAGTAGGCTCCAAAATCCAAGTATAAGAAAAATTTGGAGAGTGTTTATCGCAACGATAACACTTGGCAACACATTAATAGAACTCCAACTTCTCTGCCTTGGTCAATTCTTTCGTGCAAGGTCTAGTTCTTTAAGAAGTATTGACTCACCATTCAGATTAACATGGCTTCCCTACTTACCCCATGCATAAACATAGCCCCCTTCATTCCTTTACTCAGTTAAACACAAACATAAGATCAATGATTACACAAATTTTTGAATCAGGAGAGGGTTATGAAGTTTGTGAGCTTTATATTTTCAGAGTATAGTTTTTCATATTTGGTGTTGTTCCTCTTCCAGCAGGATTGGACAGTGCCTCAGTGGAGTCACTTTAGGAACTCAAACATTTCTCCACTGCCAATGACCTTGGATAGTACCTTGATGGAGTTTCTTTCTTCACCTCTCTATGCAAGAAGCCTCTCTCTTCTTTCACCTTTATTTTTATATAGTATTCTTCATTGACACTTATCTATTTCATGTGTGGAAGAGGGATCCCAACTTATTTCGAGTGTAGGGCTGAGGTTTCCTGAATATACATGGAGATCATGGTTCAAAACAAGGATTTCTTAATGTAGGGATCATATTTTCCGTCAGAACATCATCGACCAAAAGATGTAACCAAGACAAGGAAGAAGGAAAAACAGTTAGCCAAATGTTGCAGTGTCACAAAGTCCTTTTCTATTTTTCCACATTCCATTTTGAGCCAATAGAGCATATTCATGGAAGGTCCTACAAAACAAAGAAAATACAATACACAACAAGGAAGAAAACCCAAAAGACAAAACATAAGGAGGCTAACCGAAAAGATGATGCGAAACCAAAATGAGAAAACACAAGACAAACCACAGAAAATGAATGCAAGATGGATGTGAAGATAAATGATATGAAAATAAACCTACTCCTAACCTAATCATCTAGAAGGTCAGGGTCACCTATAATGAAATTTCCAATGAAGCCATCGTAACTGCTTCTGACATGCATTCACAAATATAAAAACAATTAAAAATTATATAAAGCAATGTGCTACAAAAAAAATAAGAACTTGAACAACTTGCACAAAATTTTTAAGGTCTTTCTTGCTAGTAGAAATATGGGACATAATCACTACTTATAACTAGTTCACATTCTTACCTTTCCTATGAAAACCATCATTCAACAAACCTCAGAATCTTCTTGCGAATGTGTCTTCAACTACACCGAAATCCATAGCAAGCTTGGGAAAATATCAAAACTCGTTATCTGTAACAGAGCTTGCCAAGTAAGACTACTTCAACCATTCAACGATTGGATCATAAAAGTCATGACAATCCTCTTGAAAACCCTAAAATCTTTGAAAAGATGAATTTTCAATTAAAGGCACGAGATTACGATGAGAATCTTATGAGGAGAAATAGATATGATCATACTCAAGAGGCGTCTCAAGACAGGGAGGACTTGAAATAACCGTCCATGAGTGCGGAAATACCTCAACTACTTGACAAGTACCTAGATGTGTTGACGGGAAAATAGTAATTTGAACAACAGTCATCAGAAACAAAATCACGATCAGATGGGATGATTAAAGCATCAAATTCCCAGTTTGGAATTACCAAATATAAATCAATTTGAACAGTTTCGCAAATGATCTACATAATATAATCATCTTCCTCATGTGACGAGTGTAACAAACCATTTTCTTGTGATTGGTTACACACTACACTAGCATCATAATCATTGAAACAAGTAAAAAATAATGCTAGTATAACAAACACAAGAAACTAGTCAGGGTAAAACAAGTGAAGAAGAATTTGACTCATCAAACAATCCATGCATTTACTGACACTCGAGGATTTTAGGTGTGAGAAAGAAAAATATTAACATCAAAATATTCACAAGAAGGATTAGGAGTCGATTGTTTTCAAAAGAGTGTGATAGGTATGACTCCTTTGGCCAAAGATAGTCTTTAGAATAATCAATTTCGCAGTTCCATGATTCTATGAGAGATACACACTCCAAACCTGATTTTGATACGAGAGATTTGCATGAATATGAATCATCTTGAATTCGGCCATAAATCAAATCTTGAAGTTTCGAAAGATCATTTCTGCAATGCCAAATATATTTCAAGAAATAATTTACATCGAGTGAAACCATGCAAGAAGAAGAGTTTTATGAAGAAAACCAGACCTAACTTAGTTCTAGGGTCTTACGAGAGTTGTGAGATCCTAACATAACTATCAATGAAAGTTGAAGTATCTCAAATATTTGGCAAGTCTTAGAACTTTCAAGGATTGTAAAAATCACATTTTAAAGATTGAACTAGATCATGCATGAAGTGAGGATAATTTTTTTCACTGATTTCGATGAGATCACTGTTAATTGGATGGCATCCATCTCTGTCATTGATTTGATCATATTTTACAACTTCAACAACCAGATTACTCAATTTGAAAGATTCTTCTAATTGCAAATCTGGGGATAGAGAAATTTCATGAGTAAGTTGACTTGAAGAGTTATCTTCATCCAAAACAAGATATGATACGAGATAGAAATGATACTCAATGATCTGATTATTCTCTCTTTCATCATGGAAAAGCTCACTACCTTGTGTCTGTTGAGAAGTGAGATCATACAATGAATAATTTGAAGAGAATGGAGTATCTTCATTGCATGTAGATGCATTGTAAACATGAGAGCATAAGGGATAGTGGGACAAAGAGGAAGTTTCAATAAGAGAATTTTCTTCAACCGAAATAGATTCCAGATCTAATCTTTCAAATTAAAATTTTCATGATAAATTGAAAGATCAACGGGTGCACTTGCGCATTCATCATCACATACATCAAAAAAATTATCATCATTAGAATGAATGTTTCCTAATAATATGAATCTAAACAAATATATTTTATTTGATTCATTATCGAGATTAACAAATTCAATATCATCTAAGAATGAGGAGACACCATATACACATGGAGGATTTTGAAAAAGAGAAGAAAAATTGAACGAATCTTCACCTTCTTGCTCCTCTTCCTGTGTAATGTGATTATCTTGAACTCAATCGAAATTTGGGCCGACAACTTGAAAATCAAGAGAGTGTGGAAAAAAAGTTGATGGAGAAGATTGATCAAGCGGATCACAATACAAAGAGTGACGACATGTAGATGATATAGGATGACATAAATCCAAATAAGATTCAAGACTAGAGTTATGAGTGTTAATACCATCTTGAGGAATATAGAAATTAATTTTCACCGTAGGATTCATGAGCCATTATGGGATTTCCTCTATTGGATTTGGATCATGAAAAGCAGAAGGAGGGTGAGAAGATGCAGTATGGATTTGACGTGTAGATTTCCCAACTTTACGATCATTGCAAGGAGTCATCTACATCAGAATTGGAAAAGGAGGAGGACAAGGAACAAAAGTAATAACAGGTTCCTCCTATAAATTAGGGGTGTCTCTTGGTTTACAAGAGTTGGGGACGAAGAAACATCGAGTGCTCTTGATTCACCAAGCAAAGAGATAAGAACCAAGCACTCTTGATTCATCGTGCAAAGAGATAAGAACCAAGCACTCAAACTTTTGTTTCAAGAAATCTTGTTCCATATCTTCTTTAGGAAATTCATAACAAAGGTGAAGGAATCAATCAGAAAAATCCTCAATTGATCCATTAGGATTCATTCTTAAGTGATTGGTTCTTTTACAAACATCTCGGTAATCATACCTATCAAAGGCTAGATCAAGCTCCCCGAGGAAATGATGAAAATAATGGATGGAAGCGGGTGGAAAGGTATGGCACCATCGATTGAGATGACCTTCAAGGGTGAGGAATAAAATAACACAAGAAAATTATTCATCATCGATTTCGTAAGATTCACAAAATTTGAGAAAATTAGAAATGTGCTTAGTTATGGATGTTCCATCCTCACCATCAAACTTAACTGAGAAAAGTGATAGAGAGGCTCATTGGGGATTGAAAATTGACAAATGGATAAATTGGATAGATACCCCAAAAGTAAGATTTAAGGATGAGCCATTTTAGATAAGAGTTTTAAAACATACTCAATGGGCACAACTTGTCATCTGGCCCTCTTTCTAGTGCCACTTTGTTGATGGTGTGGAAATTCGTTAACTAAGGGGATCTCCTCGAAGTGAAGTCCCAATTAGACATCACACCATTTCGAATAGGAGCCCCATCTGGGGTATTGACCTCGTTTCCATGCATTCTTATAAATCTTCATTGGTTCTAACTATGAACAAGAGAGAGGAGTGAATATGTGCCTTCAAAAAGAAAGGGGGTGTGCCTAGTGAGTGTTTGGTTGTATGTGTGTCAAAGATATTTTATTGCGGAGGGGGAAGAGAAGTGAGCCTCTAAGAGAGAGGTAATAGTACCACCCTAGTAGAGACACACATAAACAAGAAGAATCCATTCAACATCCAGCAGAATAGTCCACAAAGATGCGATGGTCATTGCAACCAATACAACAAGAAATGTCTGTCTAATATCCAACGATATAATCCACGAGAATGTGACAATGATAATAACCATTACAACACATTCTCAGTATGAAAAGTACCAAAATAACCGAAATAGTTCAACTACTTTTGCACAGATGAAAGAAAACACGAATTACAAACATTCACAGAAAAATCTTACAAATATTCATAATCCATGCATGAAGAACGTGCTGGCCATAAGGCTTTTGATATTAATTAAAAGTTCCAAGACACATGTATACAATGAACACCGCTAGCTCCAATAGTGGAGCATTGGATCCACTCCTTGCTCCTTAAAAGAACTAGTTGGTCTCTCTAATTCCTTGCGAGAGGAGCCAAGGTGAAAAGTCTTTTGCTCATACAATGAGGGTGTATTTATAACCAATGAGGTGATGCTTCACCTTCCTTGTGTCTCTTTGACTACCCTCATGAATATTTGACTTCATATGACTTTTCAAATTTTACATGGCTCTTCATATTCTGAATGTGTCCTTTGTAATTCCACTTTACAATATATTCTGAATAGATAATCACATGATCCACAATAATAATGTGGCCTATGATGACTCATGACCAAACATGATGTGACACTAATGACATGGACTGCATGATGATGTGGCAGTTCCAAGTTGTCCTTTTTCTACTTCTTTCTTTCTGTTTTCAATAAGAGATGTATCCAATGCTTCATCTTTATGAGAGATATGATTTATTCTTCATATCTACCCTCCAAAGGGTTGTGAATCATATGGAGTTTTCATGCGGACTTGATCTTTGATCTTCAGTTGTAATCCAATGTTCCTTCGTCTTCTTGTCTGATGATCATCTTATCTTTTCAAGTCCATATGTGTCTTCTAGCATGTCCTCCTTCTCCATATCCTTCTTCATCATATTTCCATATCATGATAGATTTCTTGCATCTGCAATCCACTCATGACAAGACAAAATTAGTTAGATACAACACTATCTAAGATGTTACATGATGATCCACTAACTGAGGTGGAACTGGGTTCTAGGCTGAGGGAGAGGCTCAGCGACTACGCAATTGCACCACTTAGGTAGTCAAGGGTCAGGCTTGAGCATATAGGCTACGCAATGCGCAGTTCAGGCTTGGACTGACTAAAAATATTGCACAATAGGGGAGCTCAGAGAGCCAGGATGAGGGCTTGAACACTAATTTTTCTCATTGTGTAGTTTTGGAAGAAAAAGGAACCTAGATGATTGTGTAATTGTGTAGTTCAAGATATCATGGCTAAGGATTGAGCCTTGAGATTGCACAATGTGCAATTCAAGCTAGACTGTGCAAGCATATTACGCAATTTTGAGGCTCATTGAGTCAGATTATAGGGTTTTGCATTGTTTCAGTCAACTATGCAGTTTTGGGGATATAGAGCAGACCTAGTGATTTTGCATCTGCATAGTTCAAGAGCTCAAGGTTTGGTCTTGACTTTAGAGACTACGTAATGTGTTGTTGGGGCCAGGCTGGGGGGATGGATTGTGTAATTCTTAGGGCCAAGATCTGGGCTGGAGCACTAGAACTGCGAAATGTACAATCCTGAGAGGCAAGAACTGCACATTGCATAGTGTTAAGGGACACGATTTTAGATTTAGGGTTCAAACTACACACTGTGCAATTGAGGAAGGCTGAATGAGGCTAGGTTGTAGGGAAGTTTTCGAAAAATGGCTAGTGTGGGATCAATGAGACTGATGTGAATAGTGGTATGACTTGATTGTGATCACATACTTAGAACACTTGATGAAATAACAACATATATCATCCTAACACGTTAAAAAAATATTCCCATCAATGCGACAACTTTGTGACGACTTTATGACAAGTGCAACACTAAAGATACACTTTGCGACAACCATGACAACACTTGTGCGACATTGCTTAAAACTTTGGAAATGAGCGCGACATGTGTTTACATGGTAATATCGATTCATTTTCACGAGGATACACCCTTGAAACCACTAAAATTAGCTTATACACATTGTGTGACAACTAACATGCATAAATACAACATTTACTATATGAAGAGAAAAGGGAGAGTGACACTTGTGATATGCAAACAATATTGAAAGTGAAACATGCCATAGTTAAGATAACATGGAAAAGACACTAATTAAAGGGAAATCAAGCAAGAGCGACAGTTGAAATCATGAAAATGATACTCGTGAAAACGAAGGTGTGAAAAAGTGACAATTTAAAAAACTCACCAAAATAGAAGTACAAATGAAACCAAAAGTGAGGGACTTTCAATGAAAATGCGCACTGACTGTCGACATGGGTTGAACATTGCACACACACTGTCTTGATGGACTATGCTTATGATTGTTCAAACTTGCGTGGAATAATGTGTTCATTAACTCGTTGCAAATTAAGCATGCATGAGAAAGTGACTTCGATCAATAAAGAAGTGACCACAGAATGACCGATTGCAAGATCCACAGTAGGCTCCAAAATCCAAGTATAGGAAAATTTTGGAGAGTGTTTTTCACAACAACAAAAGGTCGGGTACAGAGGGAGGTACTCAAGGGAATAATGTAATAATGGGATGGGCCATAATAATAAATAAGGTGGTTAACCCATATCATGTAAAAAAGGGACCACAAGTAGTTAGCAATAATGTAATAAGCCCATGGTATTAGATAGATGGTATTGAGGGAACCATGGTAATGACCCATGGTATTGTATGTATGAGGCCTATATAAAGGTTAGAGAATCCCCATTGAGAGATGTCAAGAATTATTGTATGAACAGGCATATGGCTTATGGAGTGTTCTCCTTCCTTAAGGAGTGAATTTATGGTGTTGCCATACCTTAAGGGTTTGATCAATAAAGACGCATTTCTAGCTATTTCGATCTTATTATTTCTAGGTATATTTGTGTTCTCATATATTTTTATATCAGATCTATAACAAGTGGTATCAGAGCACTTTCTTGGGTAGAGCGAAATATTTTTTTTAGGAACTTTTTGGGGCGGCGAGTTTGCAGATCATATCTGTATGTTCTAGTGTAAAATCTGTAGAATCTAATTACATATCTGAGTTGTTGGCAAAAAAATACCCAATTTGAAAAAAAAAAATCGGCCGAATTGGAGTCCCGATGAGGGAGATATCGCTGATTTAAAAATTAGCTATGTTGTAGACATTTTTCAAGTTCGGTGAGTTTGCAGATCATATCTATATGTTCTAGTGCAAAACTATAGAATCTAATTGCATATCTTGGTTTTTGGAAAAAAAACACCCAATTTGAAAAAAAAATCGGCCTAATCGGAGTCCTGATGAGGGAGATATTGCTGATTTAAAACTCAGTTGTGTTGCAGACATTTTTCGGGGCAGCGAGATTGTGGATCAGATTTGTATGTTTTGGTGCAAAATCAGTAGAATCTAATTGCAAATCTGGGTTTTTTGTGAAAAATACCCAATTTGAAAAAAAAAAAATTGGCTGAATCGGAGTACAGATGAGGGAGATATCGCTGATTTAAAAATCAGTTGTGTTGTAGACATTTTTTGGGGTGACAAGTTTGCAGATCATATCTATATGTTATGGGGAAATATTTGTAGAATCTAACTATAGATCTAAGTTCTTTGTGAAAAAATACCCAATTTCAAAAAACAATTTGGTTGAATCAGAGTACAGATGAGGGAGATATCGCTGATTTAAAATCATCTATTTTTCAGAAATTTTTGTGGCGATGAGACTGCTGCAATGTGAATCTGAAATTTGAGTGTCTAGATCGGAATTTGATGAAGATGTACAAATTTGATGGCTCTAATCTGAAAATATGGGTAGCACAAATTGAACAATATTTCACTCTGAATCACATTGTAGATGATGAAACTAAACTATGTGTGGGAGACCTTTACTTGGACCAAGAAAGATGGCAATGGTGCAGGGGCATTCTAAATGCTATCCAAGGACAATTACTTGGAAGATGTTCGCAAAATCCATTTGTGACCACTTTGACCATGAATCTAATTTTATGGATCATCTTACTAAGCTCAGATAGACAAGCACAAAACCTAGCAAAGATTTTATTTTTACAGGAAAGAAGGAAACCAAGAAACCTAAAGGGTTATTTTCTGCTGGTATATCCTTATTACAGGTTCATGGATTGATTCAGAAGGAGAATATCATTGTGTCTATAAATCCTAGTTGTAAGCATAATTTTATCAATGCTAATTTGGCAAAAAAATTGTAAGTTCCAACAAAACACATTGAAAACACACAAGTTGATAATAAGGATGTTCAAGTTTATAAAGATTTGAAGCTTTCTATGGATAAGCTTGTGCTGCATTGTGATTTTTATACTTCAGATATGGATAACATGGATGTTGTTTTGGGATATCCTTGGATGGAATCTGTGGGTACTGTAAGAAGAAATTCATGAAACTTTGGTATAAAAATAAGAAAATTACATTGTAGGATATTTATATTAAGACCCAAGCAGAGACTATGGAGGTAGAAGCACAAAGCTCTAATGACACTGACACATCAGATGATGAGCCTTTAATGGTCGATAACCAAACACAAACATCGAACCAAGTACCAAAAAAATAGGGAGAATCCAAGGAGGATGAAGCAGAAAATGCTACAGGTACTGATACATTAGATGAGGACTCATTGGTTGAAGTAATATTGGAAGATAAGAAACAACAACATGCACCACAACATGTACCAGATACCAATCAGCCTCCATTAGGTGGTGAACTAAAGAAAGATACACTGTCGGTTAACACTTCAGCATATCACCACCCATATCACCCCGGAAGAAAACAACCAACAAGATGGAAACGAATTAGCCACAAGGACAAAAACCCCCGCATGACAAATAGAAAGGGGCATCGATCCACCTACTACACATCAACACAGAAGAGACACCAGGGTCAACTTCCATCTCAAGTGAGCGAGGCACCAGCTAGATCGAGGGTTCACCTTTCTCTGGGATGGCTAGATGCACGTGCATGGTACCAGTGGACTATTCTTTTGAGTAGATCTTATTATTTGTGTTCTTCTTATGTTTCGGGGATGAAACATGTTTAAGGGGGGTTGTTTCAGGGAAAACTAGTGTCTTGTCGAATGACTAGCCCTCTAGGTTTGGAAGCTGCCCTAGAAAAAACAGTTTAAAGCAATTCAACGATTTCTTCTATGTGTAACAGATAAGAGAAAGACAATGGAACCAACCTGGAACTTCCGCTTAATCGCTTGCTTGATCTCTCTCCCCCTTGACAGAGCTTGTAACTCCTCCCATACTTAACCCAATTGGAGAGTACCTATAGAAACACAGGAACAAAAAACTGTCAAAGCATCTTGATCTATTACAACATAAACATTATAGAATCAGATATATAATGAACAAATGACAACATTCGCAAATGATAACATTCACAATTGCATAATCATATGGAAGAAAACTTGAAGAACCTTATTAAATAGAAGGGAGAATTACAACCCAGTTGTCTGATCCAGCATCATCCTCCCAGCTTCAATCCCTCTTCACCTCATGAAATAGCAAGATCACACCAACAATACAATGCTCTTTTCCTCAAATACAAACTATCAACACTTCCTTGCAATTCACAATATTCCAGCCTCTAGATCTTTTGATGATGGATCCTTTATAGATGTGTGCAAGGTTGTGTGTTTCATCTTCTGGGGTTTGATTAGTGTCATTCCACTTGTTACAATTGGTTCCACTTGGAGATTTCTTGGATCTCTTACTCATCCCTGGGCGAATTCAAAGAGGCAAGTGGCATAGGAGAAGTTTCTAAAAGATTCCATGAGCAACCACCTAGCAAATTGTCTTGGACATTTGTCCATCCTCGTCCATCGCACCCTATAGAAGGCCTAATCAATATGCATCACACCCTGCCAGTGGTGCAGTCAGTATGGTTCAGTTTAGGCCATTTCTGGATGGTTTCTCAGGTGGAACTTTTGGGGAATGATGTAATTAGATGACTATGTTATTTTAGGGTATGAAACAACTCTTTTAGGGGTCGAAAAGTCCTAGTTTATCAACATATAAGTTTGGGGTTGATGTGCCCAAATATGTCTATAACAGTTTCCCCCTAAAGCATGAAGTTGTAATTTTTGATGTCGGGTGAAATGCTTTATCATGAGGATCTGAGGTTTCAAACTGGAAGGTGACCTGCATAAGTTACAATACCATACATCATCATAATATAATTTTCATGATCTAGCTGAGGGAGGCATTCCCATGCTCAACTTTATAAATTCATTTCATGTACATAGATCAGATAGTCATTTGTAGATGCGAACTGGTGATTCTTCAGATGTAGAGTCATCATCCTTGGTTCGGATGATTATCTATGTAGCGCCTCTGTACATTTGATGTTTTTATATCCCTGAATATATCGCAGCCCGAATGGATGAAACTAGATCCAGGGCCTTCAAACTCATTCAATCTTCGCCCGATGTGCAAGTCAATCCATGTGAAGAGATGTTCTGGAGTCGAATATGGAAAGACATCACTTGATTACCAGTCGATAATGTGAGCTGTTAATAGACGCGAGAGGAATCACTGATAATGATAATGAACCTCAAGGTACTACAATACAATTCACGTGGTGTGAATATATGATCCGATGTTGAACACTATGCAAAATCTTTCGGTCGAAGGCCATTGATGTCAACCTGTCACCAGAAGTGAGAAACTTGCCATGATGTATGCAAGCTTCAAAGCACTGAAAGGGGTGTTTCTAAGTAAACTTCTTGGATAGTGAGCTGATGTTGACAAGAAGTGACTTTTCGTAGGAGGGCCTTAATGTATCCCACATCTATGACATGAAACGAAGCAAATGATTTCTGGAGGTGAAAATGGATTGACAACACAAGGTTCAAGAATGGCGGTCATGAAAAAATGAAGGTTGGAGGTATTGCAGTGGATGAGACATTAACTGGATTGTGGTTTCTCAACTGAATGACTTCTCTTGAACATGTCAATGACACTAAGATGGATTGGTAGTGTTAACCCCAAAAGATGGATGGTGTGAAAGACCAATGGTGAGATGACCGGTGAACGAAATAACCCAACCCGACTCAATCATGGTGATGGAGTGAAAGTGTCATGTTCAAGAGCAACTTGCTACCATAAGTTCTTCAAGTTTCTTCCCTTTTTCCCCAGTCATTACTGACCAGTACCTCTTTATTTTTGTCAATCTTGAGGAGGATAACATATGCTTGTTCTATAATTTTCCCTTTAGGCAAACCTGTCACTATGTTTTAACGAGTCTAGCGACAGTGAAACTCGATCTCGTCTAGAATGGACAAGTTTGTCACTATTGTTTTAACGAGTTTAATGACAAGGATAACTCAGTCCTTTTCATGTTTAGATAGTTTGAAAAGGAAAGAAAAGAAAACTCCAAGAGTTCTTTTTCGTAAAATAATCCTTCAAGTCCAAAAAAGGATAAAATAATACAAAAGGGATGACTTTTCTGATCACTTTAATGAGCTGAAAAAGACAAGTGCTTGACTTTTTTCGTAGGATAATCCCTCGGGTCTGAAAAAGTATAAAATCATACAAGAAGGATGACATTTCCAATCACTTTAATGAGCTGGAAAGGCCAATTACTCGATAATATTTTCATATTTAACGAGTCTGAAAAGGGTTTAAAGGAGACTCGATTTTGAGAAACGAGTGGTGTCTAGGGTAGCAATTTGTTCTGGTGAATTTGGAACTTCTCAAAACATGGTGAATTCTGTGAAGAGGCTGGCTAATTAGACCACTCATCACAACTGTTCCTCAAAAAGGGGTAAAACAACCAAGTGAGAGTGTATGATCAACCAAAGGGATGGAGGTGATGAGAGGTACACAACCAAGGTTCAAAAGGATGATAAAATGGCAATCACAAAAGTTATGATTTTGAAAGTGGGTTCATTTTTTGATAAGCTTGAACCATGGGGGAACTATGCTTGGTTGTAGTTTTTTATTTTTTTATATAAGCTCGAAACAAACTAAAAATTAAAAATGGGATCATTTTTTGACAAGCTTGAACCATGGGGGGACTATGCTTGAGTTAGTTTGCATGCCCCTAGCATGATGAAAGGGAGAGTCTCTTGTAACCAGATGGAAATCAATGTGGTGAGGTAAGATGGTTTCGTCCAGAATAGACAAAACACCTCTTTGGTTTCATTCAGAACAGACTAAACACCTCTTTGGATTCGTCCAAAATAGACAAAGGTGAATGGTGTGTCAGACCAATCACATAACTTACAGGGAAACGCATCTTTACAACTAGGTGCATGCCCCCCAAGCTTCGTTACATTCACCTAAGTAGACTACTCATGGCTATCAGGTGGGTGGAATGAAGGTTCTTTTTCGAGATCAAGTGAAAGAAACGACTGGTATTTTACGAGATCTAATTAAAAGACTCGACTTGGAACTTTGCTCCAGGGGTCCTTGTTTCATTTTTTAACAATCTTGACACAATATAAGGAACTCTGCTCAGATTCTTTGTTTCATTTTTTAACGAGGTTGACACAAGACAATGAACTATCCTCGAAGACCCTTGGTTTCATTTTTTAACAAGGTTGACACAAGACAATGAACTATCCTCGAAGACCTTTGATTTCATTTTTAAATGAGGTTGACACAAGATAACGATCTATCCTCGAAGACCCTTGGTTTCATTTTTTAACGAGGTTGACACAAGGCAAAGAACTATCCTCGACCTCCTTCGATCACAACTCATAAGTGGTCATGAAGGAAAGATCTGGTTCCAATGCCCCCAGTACATAATGTACAACATCACTCAATTGATCGTCAGTCGATGTAGGTATGGAACAGGTTGCCACATAATTAACCTGTGGCGGGAGTTAGCACCCAAATCCGCCTTAGGCTGAAGGAAGGCAAAATTCAGGGTAAACACACACCACGCTCAGTCTGGTAGCTAGCCCTACCAAAACAGGAGAGGGATCTCTCCGAGTCACACTCAGTGAATAGATAAACGAAATGGTCTGAGATGACTTACAGTGAAATATTGATCTTAGGCTAGTAAGTAATTATGGATACAAGAAACAATTTTTATGAATGACTGAGTTTCTGGGATGGTATGGGACCAACGGACAACAATGAGCAGAGAATTTAATACAAAGGCACAGATTACTTCGTGAGGCAATATAGGCGGAAAGTCTAGCAATTTAGTTTGAAATAACGCGGAATGGAGAGATTGCTTAGGAGGGTGAAAAGGGCATAAGTACATGAATCCTTTTCAACAGAAGAGAAACACACAGTGTGAAACTTTCCCACAGGCAGAGCAATAAAAATGGATTCTACCTTATCTTACTCAGAAAATTTCAGTGGAAATGAATATGAATGAACTATGAAACATAACGAGATACATATGAAACATAAGGAAAAACACATTTTCTACACTCACAACCACATGAATCTCATGAAACAGAGCCGCTGCCTTTCATTAATCCTCTGTCAAAATATACAATGCAGAAACAGAGTTTCTTTCCCACGGTCTCCCAGAAATTACAAGCCAACCCTTTGCAAATGGTTTTGCATACAATAAATAGACTATGCCATTGGGAAATAGAACGACCCATAGCTGGGGAGTTTTTCAAATGATTACAAAATGGAAATGGAAAGCCAACCATTAGTTACAGGTGCAGCGTTACAAAAATGACAAATGGCTTGGGTGACTGCTCACCTTCCTTTGCCACTTGGAAAGAAGCCAACCTTTAGTGTAAATACTTTAAAATTTTCCTTAGGTGCTGAAAAAAGTGTAGTGTAAATGAGCGGGCCCACTTGGAGAAATTCGCGAATCGAAATGTCGCGGAGCGGAAGTGATTTTGGCCTTTGGGTCTATATGCGCCGCACCCAAATCTATATGCACAGCGCCACTTTGGAGGCGATTTTGAGGTACCTTCTGAAGTCCAAATTGTGCCCAAGTGTGCTTGTTGGAAAGCCCTACCTATATACTTTCCAAACCAAGTGGAATTTCTGAATTTGGTGCTCATTTTCCCCTCCAAAACTTCATTCTCCCAAGATTGCTTCCTGTGTGTCAAAATAGGGGCAGAGAGGTCATTTTTTGCGTGTTTTTGACCTCCCGGGGACTCAAAACTTGTTCAAACTTCTTTTCCATGCACCGGAAGTCATGATTTTTCATGATGAATCCACAAATGCAAACCATTTGTGATTTGGAGCTTCCAATCCTAAGCGCCGAGCAAGTGGCACGATGCATAGGGAGAAAAACCACATTTTGTGCCCAAAAGTTGTCAAATGACCAAAAATGCTCCAAATTTCTTGGCCATGCACCAGAATTCATGCGTTTTCATGCTGAATCCAAAAATTCAAACCATTCTTGATTTGGAGCTCCCAATCCTAAGCGCCACGCCAGGGCGCGACGCATAGAACCTGTGCATAGCGCTTTTTGCAGGAGAGGTTTGGAGGCCTTCCCGGTGTCCAAATTGGGTGTAGGATAGATCGTAGGAAAGGTCCTTGAGTCTAATTTCCAAAAAAACTAGATTTTTTCAATTTGGAGTTCATTTTCCCTGTAAAAAATCAAATCTCCCAAGACTAGTCAAAATGTTCCCAGTGAGGCTGCCTCAAGGCAGAGTGCTGTTGCAGTTAACTTTTGAAGATGTTCCTCAACTCCAAATTGAGCTCATGATAGGTCATTGGAAATATATTTGTGTCTAGTTATCATTTTACTCATCGAGCAAGTCATTTGGCTAACCGATCTAGGAGAAAACTTTATTTTCCCAAGGTCACTTTAGAGGTGCATCAATTCTCCTGAGGCAGTTGTATTTTTGACATTTCTCTAAAACCATGACACCTGTGTAAAAAGTGAAGGATTCTTTTCGTCCTTGGCCAATTTTGGACAAACACCTCACTCAGTTTTCCAAAATTCATCTTTTCTTTCTCAAAAACATCATTTGGGTGAATTATTAGGCCTTCCTTTGGCCTGCAAGTATTATTGAAGCACTTTGAGAACAACAATTTGCAAACCCTAGACCTAATGACTAAAATGAGTGATCCAGGTGGATATTGGTGGCCACCTGCCAAGTCCATCTGGACCCCCACCTCAACATTTTCAGTTTCCTTAATTATAGCGCAGTTTACTATTTTTAGCAGTTTTTCGGGTCCTGAACTTCTGGAGCCGTTTTGAGGCCCTAAACGACGTTTTTTGGGAAATCTTGCTCCGCGATTTTTTTTGGTAAAAAATCGTCTTTCTCGTCGTGGTCCTCGGAGCGATCTTTCCAATGGGCTATCGTGCGCGTAAAACGGAGATCGTAGGCCAAAGTTACGACCCCGGGAAGTTGATGTACCAATTTACCCAAACGGGGCCCATAGTTTGGCGTTTCATCTTCTAGGGTTAGGGTTTTCCATTGTTTCTCAACAATAAATAGGCCTTCGAGCCTCATTGTAAGACAGTTCAGAGGCATGTAGCCACACATCTCTTCTCAGAGATAAGCTACCATCGCCCTAGCTGGGTTATTTCTATTTCCGGTTGTAAGCATATTTCAGTATTTGCCATTAATGAAATGAAGTATTATTTCTGCTGCATCTTTGTGTATATGGTTATCTCTGTATTTTATTGCGTTCCTGTTTAAATCCGGATCAATGAGTCTCGTCCATTAAAAGATCAAACATTCACTATCATGGACTTTAGTGAACATTGACAAAAGACCTAAGCCAGCAGGTGCCAGACATGAGGGGAAATGACTAACAAGACCTTTTCCGCCAGATTATGGCATGCCCCTAGTGGAATGCAGCAGAGTGAATGGAGCGGGACTCCTAAAAATGAAATGCAGAAAGAGTTTTGATCTCTGATGGAGGACTGACAAGACCGACTCTAACAGAGGGGATGATACCATTGGTACAAAAGGACCGTTTAGGGAAGATGGTTGACTAGGAGCCATATTTGGACCGGGAAATGAAAGCTGGTCAACGGTGACAATACTGCCTTCATGCGGGAAAAAAATCACTCGAAAGAGTGTTGAAACAATAGCTCCTATGTGATAAACATAGTCACGCCTAAGAAGTAAATTATAATCTAAAGGTCCTAGGACTACCATCACATTCAGATAAATGGTTTTTCCTCCCAAAGTGATAGGTAACTAAGGAAGGATCCCTAACGGTCAACTAGTTCCTTTGTTAAAGCCTAACGGATTCTGTGTAACAGGCATAAGTGGTGGTGAACTGGGCGCTCGCCAAACAGTTGAGGAAAGGATACTTAGTGATGCACCTTCGTCTATAATAGTGTCAGGTACAATCATTTTACAAACTTGTACTATGATCTGGAAAGGCACATAAGAAGGAAGGTGGGATCCTGCCAGTCGATTCCAATCAAAGAAAGTGACTAGATTACTTGGAGGGGGTATCGTAGAAATGGGAGAATTAACCCCTTGAGTTACAAGAAATGGAGGATTTTCCTCCTGTCTTGATGGAACAGGCGGATTTCCCCCAGGCTCATTAGAATCCGAAGTAACAAAAAGAACTTGAGTGGTATCACTTTCACTCTCTTTGGAAAAGGTACGATTTGTTGAAAGTGAAATCAGGTCAACTTTTGCCTTCACCTGTTGATTTGGGTTGGGTATAGACTCATTGGAATCATTTTCAGAGAGAGTGGTTTCGACTGATGATTGATTTAAGTCAGTCGGCTCATCACCTAGTGAAGGATTCAGGGAGAGTTTCCTGTAACCAGATGGAAATTGTTGCGGTGAAGCAGGACGGTTATCCAACACTCTTTTGACTTCATCCAAATAGGGACAGTGGTGAAAGGGGTGATTACCTTCACATAACCTACATGGAACCTTAAATTTTCCCTTCTGTCCATGAACTTTACTATCACTAGTTGATGGTGTGTTACCAACATGATCTCTAGAGGTTTATGACATGGGATGGTGTGAACGGGAAGACCATTCTTTCAATATCCGAGGAAAATAAGGACAATTTTGATGAAAATGGTCTCCTGTACACACTATGCATGGATATTTGAATTTATGAGGCTTAATGAACGGATTTTCATTAGATGTTACACTCAAAGCAATGGTTGCTTGGTTGCCCCCTTGCTGGATTGGCTTCTTCTTCTTCTTCCTCCCTTTCTTCTTCTTCTTAGCCACCTGGATACTAGTACCAATACTTTCACCAAGTGAAGAGGAAGAGGGGGAGGGAGAAACAAACGAGGAAGAAGGCAAAGGGTCAACTTTAGGATCAACTGGAGGTTGATTTTGTCCAATTGGAGGTGTACTCGATTTCAAAGAAGTCTTGACATTTTGAACCAAGGAGGTTGAAAACAGCCATACTGGCAAGCAAATGGTAAATCCCAGAAGGGACAATGCAACCATATAAGGCGCACCAATATTTCCGAAAGAAGGAAAAGGAGAGGATTCCCATCAAAAGGAATTCCTTGATCGGTGGACTCTGGATTTGTCTCCAAATGTCTCAACCTAAGATCAACTAAGGAACATGGATGTTATTCTGATTTCAATTAATTTTAATGATGCTTTGACACAAATTTTCTTTTTTTGTTTTTAAGAGTCAAGAAAAAACTAAAGATGACTCTAGTCTCCTTTGATTTTTAATGAGCCTGAAGTGACAAGTGCTCAGATGGACCTTTTCTTTTAAAGAGTCGAAAATGAACGAAAGTGACTACTCTGGAAAATCTAGACAAAGGGATTACCAAACCAATCACAAAACTGCAATATATACCTTGGTGATAAATCAAAGAGAAATTACCAAGGTCTTATGGACGGTAGCCAATCTTCCCGAACGCTGTGCTCAGTGCATTGCGATCAATAAGGCGGCAGACTCGGCTTCCTATGGATAAAGGATTTAAGCCTATTGTGGTCTCCCAATATATACACGACGATACGGGGAGCACAAATCTGTGCTAGCACTTGTCATATCAAGAAGGAGGAATCACCCAACCTTCAATGAAAATGATAGTTACTAGTTTTAATGATGCCAAAACACGTCTCTAGCCTAGAACTCTAGATGTGTTGCGTTAAGTTCCAAAGTGTTGTTAGGCTCATTGAAATTTATTTTAAAGTTGATCTTGCTTAAAGTTTTCCTTTCAATGGTTCACTGCGTGATGTTGATTTTGAAATTCCTAAAATGCATCCTACAATGATAAACTATCTTTATTTATTTTGAGCAATGAAAATCCTAGCTACTAGGGAAAGAAGATTACAATTCTTTCAAACAAAGCGCAAAGAGCACACCCTAGTGCATTTTCCTAAATCATTTTTCGCACAAAATCTACAAAATGATAAATGCAAATGCATGTATTTGTTTTCGTTCCCTTTAATGTGAAGAATGCCAAAAAGGAAAACGAAATGTAGCAAAGATCTGAAATATTTTACTCAAAGCGACATTTTCGACAATATCTTTTTCAAATGAGAAAGGAAGACTAAACGACACTTTTCAATTTTGAATAAAAAATGCTTTTGACACTTCGAATAAAAACAATTCAAACCAAATACATGACAGAAAGTTCAACCAATTATATAGGGAAGGAAGAATCCATGACACTTCTCTTTTGACACAAAACGACAATTACGACACTTTTTGTACCAAAGCGAGAGATCAATTTAAGCAACTTTTCGACAAAGGATTGTAAATGATGAAAAAATACATAAAAACATTCACTAATTCTAGACTAATGGAGGCTGATCTATGTGATGCAAGTAGGCTTCAGTAATGAGGCATTGTTCATAAGCAGCAAAAAACAACTAAACAAAACTGAAAACAAGGTCAAAAACCCCCAATTTCTAGAATGGAAAAAGGTTTAGTCAGTCATCGCAGTTGGGCTTCACAGAAACATGGATGCATAACACTTTACACACTCGGGAGGTGCGATGCATACTGGGTTATAGTGACAGACAGGGCGATGGGCCAGGGAGCGCAACTAAAATGGGTTTTGGCTCAAATGTGCAGCTGTTTTCAGTGGGTTAAGCTGAGCTTTGATGGATAGTAAAGAGAAAAGTATTAAGGAATGTCTTGAGAGGTTATTGAGCTACCAAAAGGTCATCTAGAATGCTTGTAAGTAAAATGTTTAATTCATAAACTAAACCAGAGATTGACTAAAGCAACATTCATCTACTATGCAATTGCAAAGCAAGAGCAGTTTGAAGGCTACCTAGCTGATTTCAGGCTTTGTCTATAGTTTATAAAACAAACAATAACAACAAAAAAACATCTATTCGATCCCCAGCGAATCGCCAATTTGTTTTAGGGAAAACTAGTGTCTTGACGAATGACTAGCCCTCTAGGTTTGGCAGCCACCCTAGAAACAAAAATTTAAAGCAATTCAACGATTTCTTCTATGTGTAACAGATAAGAGAAAGACAATGGAACCAACCTAGAACTTCCGCTTAATCCCTTTCTTGATCTCTCTCCCCTTGAGAGAGCTTGTAACTCCTCCCCGTACTTAACCCGCTTGGAGAGTACCTGTAGAAACACAACAACAAAGAACCATCAAAGTATCTTGATCTATTACAACATAAACATTACAGAATCAAATATATAATGAACAAATGACAACAATCACAAATGATAACATTCAAAATTGCACAATCATATGGAAGAAAACTTGAAGAACTTTAATAAATAGAAGGGAGAATTACAACCTAGTTGCCCGATCCAGCATCATCCTCCCAGCTTCAATCCCTCTTCACCTCATGAAATAGCAAGATCACACCAACAATACAATGCTCTTTTCCTCAAATACAAACTATCAGCACTTCCTTGCAATTCACAATATTCCAGCCTTTGGATCTCTTAGATGAGGGATCCATTTATAGATGTGTGCAAGAGTGTGAGTCATCTCTGGGGTTTGATTAGTGTCATTCCACTTGTTACAATTGGTTCCACTTGGAGATTTCTTGGATCTCTTACTCATCCATGGGCGAATTCAGAGAGGCAAGTGGCATAGGAGGAGTTTCTAGAAGATTCCATGAGCAACCACCTAGCAAACTGTCTTGGACATTTGTCCATCCTCGTCCATCGCACCCTATAGAAGGCCTAATCAGTATGCATTGCACCTGGGCAGTGTGCCACTCAGTATGCATCGCACCCTGCTAGTGGAGCAGTCAGTATGGTTCAGTTTATGCCATTTTTGGATGGTTTCTCAAGTGGAACTTTTGGGGAATGATGTAGTCAGATGACTATGTTCTTTTAGGGTATGAAACAACTCTTTTAGGGGTTGAAGAGTCCTATTTTATCGACATATAAGTTTGGAGTTGATGTGCCCAAATATGTCTATAACAAGGGTGGAATGTAGTATACCTAGGGGGATAGTATGGGGCATAGTGGGAGGTACCCAAGGGAATAATGTAATAATGGGATGGGCCATAATAATAAATAAGGTGGTTAACCTGTATCATATAAGGGACCACAAGTAGTTAGCAATAATGTAATAAGCCCATGGTATTAGAAGGGAACCATGGTAATGAGCCATGGTATTGTATGTATGAGGCCTATATAGAGGCTAGAGACTCCCCATTGAGAGATGTCAAGGATTATTGTATGAATAGGCATATGGCTTGTGGAGTGTTCTCCTTCCTTAAAGAGTGAATGTATGGTGTTGCCCTACCTTAAGGGTTTGATCAATAAAGAAGCAATTCTATCTATATTTAGATCTTGTTATTTCTTGGGTTTATTTCTATTATCATATATTTTTAGATCAGATCTATAACAAAGGGACTTTCAATGAAAATGCAAACTGACTGTCGACTTGGGTTGAACATTGCACACACACTATCTTGATGGACTGTGCTTATGATTGTTCAAACTTGCGTGGAATAATGCATTCACAAACTCATTGCAAATTGAGCATGCATGAGAAAGTGACTTCAATCAATAAAGAAGTGACCATGGAATGACCGATCGCAAGATCCACAGTAAACTCCAAAATCCAAGAATAGGAAAATTTTTGGAGAGTGTTTTTCGTAGCAACAACATGTGGAACGAAAACTTTAGCATCCTTGTTTGTTGATTTGGTTGCCTAGATTTTAGGTTCAATTTGACAAACTTGGGAGGATGCAAATACATCAAAACATTCATTTCTCTGAATGGTTCTCAATATCTCTATTGTTCAAACACACACATTACTATGAAGAGTCCAAACGTATACTTTAAATTTTTTTTTAAATATATTTTTGCCTTGGCATATAATAAATATTAAATACATACATCTATTAATCTTGCAATAAAATCTTATTCCTTAACCATTTTTAGAACAAGTTATACACCACATTATACAAATAGAGGTTTGTAAAAAAAGAAAAAAAAAAAGAATAAAATTAACAAAAAGAAAGAAAGAAAGAAAAACAAACCATTGTTTGATTATAGTAAGACCTTCATATCATGCAATAATGCAAGGCCTTGTAAATTCAAGATATAATAAATTCACAATTTAAAAAATATATAATATTAACAACATAAATTTTGAGCCCATAGGGGGGCAACTCAACTGATGATCACTGTGTTATGAAGTATGATGTAAACCATGAGATTCAATGTTCAAATCCACTGCGGGGTCAAGCCAACAAAAAAAATAACATTATAAATTTTGAAAACATAGCCTTTCATATTAACAATGGTGTTCTCTACAATTCGACAAATTTTTAAAGGAATTCCCTTCTTTTAGGCACTCAACACCTACACTAATAGTAACATATGCATTATATTTTGCTTGAACATCCTATTGTTAGAAAGACTAAAATTTCACATAGTCATACATAAATTCTATAAAAAGGAATTATACATTAAAGTTGATTCAATTTCCTACATTTCATCTAAATTCTTTAAGAAATTACCTCAAATGAGTTCCCCCAAGTTAACATATTGTTATTTTTTCCATGTTTTCATTGCCACTAATGCATCACGAGAAACCATCATTAGCTTGCACCTGTGGAAATGAGGGAATTAAAGGGGAAGGCTAATAATTGGTATTGAATTGTGATTAAGGGTGAGTGTACTTGGGGAGCCTACATTGTGGAGGAGGTTGGCCAATGCCTATTAATTTACTAATATAAATACAAGATTGTTTATGGAGCACAATTTGTATTTGGAAGGGTTACCTTATGAGTTCTTCTTTTACCTCTCGAGAAGGACGCTACTTCTTTATCTTTCGACCTTCAATATCTATGGGTTCCCACGTTGGATTTATACTTATCTTACCTTACTTGTGCTTTGTTATCTCTTTTATTATATCATGTCTATGTGTTTCATTCTCTCTTTTGTTATCTCTTAAGGCAATACCTTTCCTACTTCATCATCTCATTAATTCATAACATCAAGACTTTGTCAAAGGCCCTTTCTTTATAATCCCAATTCACCATCGCTCTCATTTTTCATTGAAGCTAAGAAATATAAGTCCTTGCTTTCCTTTGTTAGGCGATCCATCCTTCCTAATAGGGTTTTCAAGTCCTAAAAGCTAAGTCAATGTTGCTTAATGCAATCTTCACTATAGACCTTAATTAATCCTTATCCAATGAAGGATCTTTTAAGCTAAGAAAATGAGTACTTCAAATATAGGGGTTCTCAACGGAGGCATATAGACCCAAGTCTTTATCAAGTCCCGTGAAAGCCAAGGAGATAAGAATGATGAATGAAAAATAAGTTTTTGAAATAGACTCTAAATTGATGAAACCTTAGCCAACTGAAGAAAGGTGGATCACAATTCAAGAACCACATTGAAATCCAATGACTTTTCAATTTCTTTATTCTTAGTTCCATGGCCAAGAACAAAAAATAAAAAGATTAGCAAGTTCACAAATAAAATGGAAAAACTCAATGAGTAAATTAGCTTAAATCCAATTAACCCTACATAAATTATTCCCTATTAGGTCTCAAGTTCAAATCTTATGGGGGAAAGGTTGAGGGTGGGAACCAATTGCGGAGATTGAGTATGCGTATCCAAACTCAATTGAGTCTTGCATAATCCTGTACAATCCTAATGACATCATCTTGTATTTGAACAAATCATTATTCCATCCAATATATAAAACAT
>APFE031224034.1:6345-17038 GCA_000404065.3 Pinus taeda
TTTATACAGAAGTATCCAGAACTACTCAAGCGTTGAGGACAACACTTTTTTTGAAGGAGAGGGGCATGTTGGGTCCTATAATACTAGTGATTACCCCATTACTATTGTAGTTGTACCCCTTATTAATATTGTTGTGCCCCTATTGCCCCCATATTGTTATTACTGTGCCCCATAGAATCCCTCTATTGTTATTTTTGTGGCTTTATATTATTATTGTTAGGTCGGCTGGGTTATATTGTGACTCCTTAGACTCCTATATATAGAAAGGAGGTTTTGTCATTTGAATCATCCAAGAATTGTTCATTTATGTAATGTAAATGAGGTTGCCCCCTCGAAGAGGCTGAATTCTAAGGCGTTGATCTATCTTTTCTATCTTTTTTGAGCTGGTTTCATAACACATCCAATCACATGGCACTCCTACCACACGCCTTTGCATCTCCTCTGGAAGGTCTTCTATAGCTACCATAGGTACTTGATGAGTTAGTCTCACCAAGTTTCTCTATATATCATGGAGGGTCCTTTCGGTCTCAACTACGACTCCCTCCACGTCTCTTCCGCAACACCTATGCCTAGGTATACCCTCAGGTCTTACTAGTCCAACATCTGTGTCATGATCAAAATAATTTTGTAAGTATTTGTCTCATCAAAAATATTTTCATTTTATTTATACACAAAATCCAAAAAATCTTAAAATCTAAAAAATTAAAAAATATTTGTACCTATGGCTCCCCACGTTGCATCCGGTGGCAACACCAGATCTGGATCTCCTATGAAGTCCACGCCTAGGGGTAGTCCTCAATTACTATGACTTGTTGTTCCCACCAAGAAAAGAACTCGTCATAAAAAGTGTTTCTAGGGACCTCACCCCCCTTAGTCCCTTCATTATATCAATTCATCTGCCCATTTGAGGATCCCTTGGGTTGCTGGTGGTGGACAATACCTTGGGTTGAAGCTCTGGTACTCTCTTAAAAAAAAGAGCACAAGATGGTTCCATATCCGAAGTTTTTTGTTTGGCCTTTTCGAATAGATGTAAGCTACTTTTTCATATTGGCTAAGAGGGGTGTTCGTGAGATACTCCACTGCTAGGCTCATCGAAACTTGAGAAGCTTGATGTAGAGAAGCTGAACCATTCACTTTGGCAATGGTAAAGAGAATTATTCTCAAGGCTAAGCTCTCTACATGTTTAATTGGAATCTGGGTTCCAATCTTCTCGGTGTTTCCTGGGCAGTAGATGCGTATGTAGCCCTCTACACTGAGGCTCCCGCTTGTTCTTCCTGTTGAGTTGACCCTCTCTCCTCTTCGAGAAAGGCCAACGATGAAATAGATATCTTCTATTTCTATCCTTAGAGGCATTTGGTCAATAATAAAAGCATCTTTTTCTGGATCCCAATAATGGATCAACATCTCAAGCAATCTGGTATTTGCCTTTATATTTGGCATTTTGAGAAAAATTCAATAATCTGCATCCTTGTAAGGAATCTAATGCAATTGGTTCATCTATCACTTCATTATCAATCACATTGTGTTACCTTTCTCTCCACGCAATTGACATTCTGAAAGGCATGTTTTTTATCATTAAAAGTCGTGTTTTAAGTTTTAAAATTGCATGCATGCAGGTTCAATATTTACACAGTCACATATAGGACCATTCTATACGTAGGTCTACCATGTCCAACCCACTTGCACACAGAGAATAATTTTTAAACTATTTTTCTTACTGTGAAATCTTCGGAAAAAACATTTGAAAAGCTATAAAATTTACCTAAAAATAATTTAGAAGATTACTTGGATAGGTGAAGGCTGAATGAATGGACGAATTGGATGGATTGAGATTTTTTCTCCAGAGCTCCTTTACTCACTTATTCACAACACAAATGAAAAGTTGTAAGTCAAAAGGCCTTTATATAGGTTGACATTAAAAATTACTTTTTTCAAAAGTTCATTTTTTCTTTTCAAAACTTTATGAACTTTGCGACCTTTTTGGCTTGGAGTGTTGGGATGGGTCATTTTTCAAGTCACTTTGGAGATTTTGAGAGACCGCTTCGATTCCATGATTGCAGACTCGTGATGGCAGGTATCTTTCTTTCACTTGAATATAGGTTCGAGGATATCATTTTCCATTGCATTTTGCATACTAGTCTCCATACTACGATATTTTGGCCATAAGGTCAACCCCATCATGTCTTGGTTCTTAAACCATTTTTACTCGCTGACTTATAAAATCATGATGTGATGGTAGAGCCAACCTTTACATGGGCATCTTAGTTAGATCCTCGCTAGCATATGTTGCCCATGCTGCTATACTGTGTAGGCTCGGGAGTCCTCTTTAGTCCTTTTGGCCTTAAGCCGGCTTCACTTGGACTCGTGCTTAAGCCACTTTATGACCATGTCTTTTTACAAAATCAACCTTGAAATCACTTAGCCTTTGCAACTTGACACCTTTTTCCCATGGAAAGAACATTCCTTTGAGTGTCATTGACCAATTTTGTCACCTTGCATTAGGCATAGGAATGTTCCCCTCCCAAAAACTAACACATCTCTATCTGGACACCCGTTCTTTCCACTGTACAATAGGCATTATTTTATTTATTTATTTATTTTTTTTTTTTTTTTTCACGCTTTCTAGATATGAAAAAGACAAAATAAATAAATATTTCCATTACTTCCATAATTGATGGCAGCTAGAGTCAGTTGTGTCGCCCTTGAACAAAGCACTCAAAATTAAGTCTTTCCTCCATTGGGATAGGATTTAGTTTGACATAGGAGAGCCTTAACCTTTTTATTGAGTCAGTACACCTCCAGTTGGTTATCTCTTCCAATTATATGGAGAGTTTGTTTGTGCCTCTTCCATGACAAACTTATACAAAGTTATCATATGCTGCCATATTGTCACATTTGAGTCACGCTTTTGTTCAAGGGAAGTAAACCTGAGTCGTCCTTTCTGCGGTGTCTCTTGAATTATTTTCAGTCGGCGATCCCTGGTTGTCAGAGTCATGTTCACTATCACATCTGATATTTGGTGCTTTGCTCGTGTTGGTTTGAGAAGGTCTCCATTGACTTTTTGTTGGCAGGTCTTTCTCTTATCGAATACGACAAACTGCACTAAGAATAGACCTAGAGCCGCACCCTAGCCCTATTTCCATTATTGATAGGTGACCTTGTGCTCAACATCGACCAGTATCATGGGTCTTTGATTGAGTGGTTTCCCTTGTGTTCAACGTCAGCTTTCATTATTACACATTGGGATTTGTGCGGTACCTTGGTTTCCATTTGACCCTATTGGTGGATTCCCTGCCTTTGTGCTAGCTTTCATTATTGGTTGGTTCAAATGGTTTCTATCGTGCACTAGCCACATCTTGTGTATGACAGAAACGTGCTTCGATTTGGTTACTACATCTTTCTTCATCTAATTCCTTCCACATTATTGGCCTACGGGTTACACTCGCGCTAGATTGATGAAGAATGCCTTAATGCGTTCCTTCTAGCAGATCTTTTCCCATCGACCTCAACTCATTCTCTAGGAATAAGGTCTAGAGTCTATTTGGCGGTGCTTTAGGGTTTGCAGTCATCAGTGGCAGATTCCTTCTCTATCAACAGTGGGAATACATCAGTCTCCTAATTGATAGATTCTTCCAAGTGTTCGACTTCAGATAATTTATTTGCAATTGTTAGATTGTACTAGGTACCTTGGCTCTCATCATCATTATTGGTGAATAGTCTCGCATTTGTTAATGGTATACATCAATGATCGGTAATCAAATGATTTCTCACATGGTCGACTTTAGATCATTTATTCCCATTGTGTATAAATGTACTACGGCGTCGGTGAAGACGTCAGGATTGCATCAACATTTGTTGGATCACTTGCCAGTTCCTCATGTTTCTGCTAGTGACACCATCTACCTTATATGTTGTAGTTAATCACATTGACATCTTATATTTTGGCACCCAAGTTGCGTGTAGTACCATTTGTTAGGAAATTATATATTATAGAGCAATGGAACACATAAAATATATTGCAGAAATATAAACACAAAAAACACATAAAACAAGAGAGATACAGATATACGTGGTTCACCTAGTTTGGACTACGTCCATGGAAAAACAACCAGTCCTTCCTTTATATTATTTAGCAAAATGAAGAGATACAACCTACAAAAAATTTGTTGTAATTCCCTCTTTGTTCCTCTCTCTTTCCTCACTCAGAATACAAATCTTCATAGACGCAATACAATTCCTTCATATATAGTGAGGGGTTGTCTTCTAGGGCAAAAAACCCTAAATTAAACATAACTTCTACCATCAGATCCACGATTAATGAATGACCTATGGTGACTATGAAATTACAACATTTTACAAGGCAATTTTACATATATTTTTACCTTCGGGGGCGCTGCCCTCGATCCCTTGCCAGGGGGGGCTCCCAAAGATCGTAGCCACCCCCCTTAGAACCCCTTGCAACGTACATTTTATGGGCGGCGTTGCCGTCACATTACAAACTGGGGTCCAATGTGGCGATACCTCTAAATAAAGAAGATAATCAGGCTCCACACCCAACACCATTTACCACCCTCGATAGATTTGATGCTTTATGATATGGCCTAGGGCAACCCTTCCCTACTAGACTTGGTCCAAATTCTAAAATATAATGTTTTAAATCCCATACACAATTTTTCCCTATATAAAGCATGTGTACACGTGGATCAATCTATACCCAACTCGTGTATATATGTTAAAACAATAAAAAATCTATAATCTCCCTTAATTTAGGCGAAATTTATGGGTTTGACTTGATACTCACCTACTATAGCCCGTGGCCCAACTGTTTCCCAACTGAAAAAAATAATTTGGAGAAGTATAAATAAGCCTCCATGGGAAGGCCTAAGGAAGGAGAAAAGATTAGATATTGATATTATAGTTGATTACATCCTTGATCAAGTCATAAGATATCCCTATGCCTTCTACACTCCCAAGTCATAGGAAACCCTTGTTTCCTTCTTGAGATGTCCATCACCCCGTTGATGGTGTTGGACTGCCAACATGTAAGGGGATCTCCCTAGTAAGAAGTCTCAATTAGACTTCAGACTATTTGGTGTAGGAGTCCCAACAGTGGGTCGTACGGTAATGCCTTGACTGCGATTTTGCACAAAGGAAAGTAAGATAACTCTGTTGGTAGCAAGGGTGTGACAATTGCATTGAGCCAAGGAAGGTGCAGAAGGTGCATGAGAGATTCTAACACACGAGGGTTGAGATGAGTGAGCCCCTTGGAAACTTGTGATAGCACACAATTAAAAAGGAAACATATGAGCGAAGATGCATCACAACATGGAAAGCAAGTTAGCAAGCAATCCAAAGTGATGGTTAAACCAACAACACATTTAAGAAAGATTCATACATACATATACAGATGGCTATATATGCATGTGTAAGAAAACCAGTACATATATTATTTAGAGTAAACCAGATAACATAGAATACAATACAACATATGCATGAAACGTGCTGGCTCTTGTTATATTAAGAAGTGTAAGTTCCAGTCATACAATACATCCATGTCCAACCACTAGTTCCAATAGCAGAACGTTATAGTCACAACCGCCTACTCCTCCAAAGAGATGTACTAGCTCTGCATAGTGGAGAAGCGAAAGCTCATTATAATACTGTCCAATCTCTCCCCAGGATAGTCTTATTGAAAGCTTGGCTGACCAAAATACTTTACAATGCGTTATGAGGTTCTATTTATAGCAAATGGTGGGGGGACCCTTAACATTCTCCTTTGTGACAATTCATCTACCCTCATGACTCTTCATCTACTCTATGACTGTTACATCCAACTATCGACACTTGAACTTCCACTTGACATGACATTACATTACAATGCACACGTGCTCATGTGAGACAAAATGGCTTAAGCAAGCCACACATGACATCACTAACACTCGGTGCGTTGTGGTGAGACCAACTCTTTGACATGCTTGTGATGGTGAAGGTGGTGAAATGATGCTAAGCCTGGTCGTCTGTGATGGTGCACATGCACTTCATGGGGACATCTTGCTGAAGCAAACTCTTGCCTTCATTGTATCTGGGTGCATTAGCATGGCTCCTCTGTCCAATTCATCTGCTAGCATGTGCATGGTCTTCTTGGGTGTGGCCAAACTGGCAATACACTAATGCATAGTGTCCGTGCTGATCTTCTAGTGTGTGCTGGTGGTCATGCACATCAACTGTCAACTACATGTTCAGCTCCAATTAGACTTGCTTCTTGTCTTCGTCTTGGTGAGTGTGCTGAATGGGTGGGATCGCATGCGTGCGCACAATGACATGCATGCTGCTGCATTCCCTTGCATGTGATCAACAACATTGCTCACCTTGTCTGCTCCGTGCCAGCTGCTGGGATGGATCTATAACTTGTATAGATGTAGTTTCATCTGTGAGTGTATGTTGCGCCCCCTGCTGTACCTATTCCTGTTACAATTCATTCGCTTGTCTGTGCAACTCATGTTCTTCCTTGAGTTGCTACTTGAGCACATGCGACTCCTTCTCTATTTCATTCTCTGCCTTTATGTGATCTTCATGTGGCAGCGTCACCTCATAACCTGAGTCTCCAAAGTTGCTTTCACCACAAGTGGATCTACTTAAGATTGCAACTTTATTCTGCTTCTGTGTTGTCAACAACATTCCTCTTGCATTCATTACATCCAGTATGCTACCTTTAATTGTTGTTCATGACACTGCTCGCTGTGATGTTGTTGTCGTCATATCTTGATGTCCTTGTCTACGAACAACTTGATGTCTTCGTGGGTACGCAAGTTCATAGACACTTGATCGACTGCATCCCCAAGTGTGCTTTAAACAGTTTCTTCGACTCTGGTCTCCTGGAAACCATTGTACCTATACTGGTGAGAGGCAGATGAACACCTGCGATACTTGGAGACATGGAAACACTCATGGCAAGCAATATGTTAGTCGAAAACCAAAATGAATTTGAGAATTGACTTGCAACATACTTGTGTGACTGATCATCAAGGTTGCGTAATTTGCATCGGGTGGTCGGGAGACTCATTGCCAAGACTGCACAAGGCACAATATGGGCTACTGGGAGGCTGACTAACTGTTGGAACTCCGCAAGGCACAGTCCAGTATGGCTGTTGACTGCTGGAATTGCGCAATGCACAATCTTAACTGGAAATGGTTGCAGGCTCAGTGACTGCATTGCACAATTTTCTGGGCTAATGGTCATTGTCCCTCAGGATTGTGCAATGCAAGATTGGAGGACAGTCACTGGGCAGAAATGCACATTTATTGAGAGGAAGATAGAGCCTTCCCTCTCAGGATTGCGCAATGTCGTCTTGGTGAGGCAGAGCCCAAGCCAAGGCTGCCTAGACTCGCCGACGGGCAACTAAAAGTGAATGTGGATGAGAATGCATGGAGATACTGAGTGTAGGCATAAGTGAATGACCGTACATGCAAACGATGAAGGACAGATTCGGAAAATAGAACAACATGCATGTGGGTGAGGCGAGTCGTCGAATCAGCGATCGTTCGTGAAAAATAGTTTCATGCATGCAATAGCAGTGAGATGTTAACGAAAGCTAAAACGGTGCAAGTACAAGCTAGTATGTATCAAAACGACAACAAGCACTCATTGAAATCAAGTAGAAAACATGCATACGAAGAAAAACACAAAAGGCGCCAAAAATGCAACACATGACATGGAAAGTGGGCTTACCCCAAAACAACTGAGCTGAATGTGCCGATGGCTCCTAGATGCGAGGTGGGATGTTAGAGCTATAAGGTTGATATTATGAATGAGCTTTGTAGTGTCCGGTTCATGAGTTTTGATAAAATCAAGGTTGCGATGCACATGCCACAAATCTAGGGAAAACGACACTTGGTGGGAGGTTTATGAAATGATCCTTGCATGTAACCTCCAATTACTAAAAATAGATCCTTGAAAAAAGGGATGCCTTTGCATGTTGCCTTAGGAGAAGCATCCCATGCATGCAATTTAGTTTTGCATGGTCCTGGAGGGAACCGGTCAACTCAACTTCACATGCAAGAGGCTGCTCAACTACTGGGAGAAAATGTGCATTTCTAGAAGGGAGCTGGGTTGGCCACCCAAGAGATTTGTGCAATTTCTAGGTAGAGTAGCTGATTGCCACCCAGGATTGCACAATTCTTGGGCTGAGTAGCCCTGCTGGGAGGATTTGTGCAATTTTTTGTGTGAAGCTTGACTAGCATAATTGCTTAATTCTCGAGCCCAGCAGGCTGCTAGCCAGAATTGTGCAATTTCTGGAGGGAAGACTGATTTCCCTCTAGAATTGTGCAATTTCTAGAGGGAGCTATTTAGCGTGCAACTGGACCAAGTCCAGAGGGACATCTTGTGAGGGGAATGCATTAAGCTTTAATAGACATGCTGTCTCTTTGTAAGAAAATTACTGAAGCTTTTGTACTTGACGAATCAAGACATGTTACTGTGAAAGGTTGGTAGGGAGGCTCCAAAACGAAGCTAAGGAAAAGTTTTGAAGGGTGGTTGTAGCCGCTACAACACTTGGCAACACACTGGTAGAACTCCAACTCTTTGAATGGACTTTTTTCATGAAAAGAAAGTCTAACACCTCCGTAAGTATTATTTAGTTCTCAGTTCATCTTGGTTTCCACACTTGCTTGATTGTAAGATGTAGCATCTTCCAAGCTCTTGGTCGATTGACACACATTCTGTTGGAGAGGTAAATCCCCTCTACGGATAGAGGCGATCCCTACTAGCCCAGAACGGGTCTAGCAACAATCAATCAATGCTACTATGCAAGCTCCTAGTTGCAATTAAAAGGTGGGCAATGAACACCTACTTGGATTCCAGCGCTATTGTTTGATGAAGAGAGGCCACTCTCGCTCCTTTGCTCTGGTCGGTCACGATCCTCCACTATCCTCGCGGATGGACACTTGCACATGCAAAGAGAGAACAAACACAAGCGTGAAATCTAGTAAAAGCAACTATACATCAGTCACAAAGGATGTAATTCACATTAACCATTATAAGACAAATGAGAATGGAACCATAACAGTAGTCATCTATCTTTTATTAATAAAAAACAGAGAAAGGTACAACCAATGTTTTGACGCTGAGTCCTTCTCAAGAGGGTCCAGCCAACAAGTCTCATAAGCATTCACTCTTGGAGGTAGATCTCCCAAGACAAACAACTCTCTCTCTCACACAAGGCAACAAGACTTCACAACCTTCCTTAAGCTCTCTAGCAATCCACACTTAACACACCAACTGCCTATTAGGAGCAGCACTAAAGCACTATGAATTCCTCTATGTCAAAAACTATATCGAAAAACTAACTTCTCATGGCAATGGTGGAGGCATATATAGGAGAAGGAGTTTCCATGAATGGTGGAAGGATAAGCTTATCTCCAAGAAAGGTGGCTCATATGACAAACATACATGCCAGAGAAGGGAGGGCGACATTCACAAGGCCAACAACCAGGTCTTGAGTCATCTGGAAGGCTGGCTGTTAGAACAAACTCGCCCAAACAGGATCAGCGCGGGTGCATAACTGGACTGGAGCGCTGGCGTCGCGTCTTGATAACGGAGGAGACTATGTCAGCATGACTTAATACAAGCAGAGGATGCGCTGGCTATGAAATTTGACCAGCGCGGGAAACCCGTGTGCTTCCGTGCTGGCAGCGCATCAGTTGCACTAGAAGCCACCAGTCAGCGCGGTTATTTCAATAACAGTCACGATGATCAAATAAACTTTGGCATAGAGGGTTATTTGGCCAATTCAAAGAGAATGAGCATGATGGATTTTATTTCATGACACAGTAGGGAGAATGACAGGGAGACAATGAAAAATTACTGTGTAAGAGATGCCCCTTAAAGCATGAAGCCCGAGAGAGTGGGAGGGGTGAAATGCTTTACAAAACTGCTGAATTAGAACACCACCAGGAAGAACCTGCACGTAGGTACAACTGATATCTCGATTACATGTAGTCTAGGCATGGGCGCAGCCATCCAAAAGACATACGAAGAAGGTCTGTGGTATGGACGCAGCCACCCACTTGAAGAGACCATGATGATAAAAGGTATGGTCGCAGCCATCCTAAAAGACTCAGGTATGGGCGCAGCCACCCATCAATGAGTCATGTAATAATGATCCAGAAAATCGTAGCCTGGTTCGCAATAGACTAGAACCAGGGTCTCGCGCTCCATCCAAACCCGAACAAAGTACGAGTCCAAGCATGTGAATACAGGAGTCGAAGTCGAACATGCTTGAACATCGTCTGATTACCAGCCAATGATGAAAGCTGTTAACAGACGCGAGAGGTGCCACCAATAATGACGATGGTCCTCAAGGTACTATAGGTACAATCCACGGCATGTGAATGAATGAGCCAGTGTCGAACACCCGTAGAGTCATCCGATCGGAGGCCAATGATGAAAACCTCGCGTCGAACACGAAGAACCTGCCATTGAGGCATGCAGGCAACAAGGTACCTGAAGGGAGTCTCTAGGTCACTTTCCTGGATAATGAGCTGAAGTCGACAGGAAGTGATCTTCGTCGAAGGTGGGTCATAATGTTTCCCACATCATCGACACGAGACGAAAAGAGACAATATGTTTTGTGTGAGATATCGGAGGGAGGTTATACTTGCAGAGGCCAACTTCTCTTGAACATATCGGCGGCAC
>APFE031224050.1:0-37953 GCA_000404065.3 Pinus taeda
TAGCCATCTTATACCCTAGATGCACAAGGAGGCATCCTAGGAATGAATGTCCATTAAAATTGATCGAAATATGCTTGGTCTATGAAGAAAACCACCCCATAGGCAAGTTCCCTTCTTTACCTAGACTAAAAGTTGTCTATCAGGGAACTAAAAGGGTGACTAAACAGCTCTGCTACATAAATTGAAGGAGAACCCATGGGCCTCGATGATACTAGCGTGGCATGCAAGGGTCATCCCATGCATATTACAACCCTAACTAGAACACATCCATTCCATCTTAGGGCCCACGTGATCATCCCTCCTGGTCTACACCTTCTCCTTGGTATTTTTCACCTCAGCACCATTCCCAGCCAACCAACCAGTCATTTCAGCAATATACTTTTCCACAGCCTCAGTGGAAAGCACCACCGCAAGGGTGGAGGCCCCCATACAACAATTCTCCAGCCTTATTTTCGTCACCTCCTACTCAACCACAACTTTACACCCTACTCCACCTAAAAAACCTCAGATGCCTACCCAGCCAAATTTAAACTTAATCAATAGACAGGCACAACAAGTATACAATGGAGAGGCATCCTATCCTGATTATGCAATGGAGATTCAGGAAATCAACCTAAAATCTAGGAGAGTACTTCCGGACAACCAACCTCCATCTCCACCTAGGGAGAGTGAGAAGGAAAGAGAGGAAAGCATGCCTAGAGTGAATCCACTTCGCTTTCCTAAGAGATTAACTCATCCAGTTCAACCTACCACAGAAGAGAATGAACTTCTGGGTGAATTGAAAAATATATGTGTCAAAATTCCACTTCTCCAAGCAATGAAGGATGTACCTATTTGCAAAAAATTGATTAAACAGAAGCGTTTCAAACATCTAGGGAGGTGAAAAAGAGACACCCCTACCATTAATGTTATTGGATAGTTGTTCGACTTAATGTTGGGACAGGTAATTTTCCCAAAGTATTTGGACCGTGGAAGCCCTATAGTAGATGTGCATGTCAATGGCACCATTGTCCCACACACCTTGATTGATCTTGGGGCTACCATTAATGTAATGACTAAGGACACCATTCTCAAGCTCAATCTCCAGCGTTCATTGAGAAAGGCCACAACAGTCTTGCAACTTGCAAACCGTTCCAAGCATTTGGTCTTATACACTCCTGCTTAGCCATCTTTAGAACATAACTTACCTTTATGGCTAGAATAGGAGGAAGAAGATGAAATCTACTCAACCCAACTCTATAACCTAGAGACTGCCATATGAGGAGGACAACCAGATGAAGATGATTTGATTAAACACATACTTTGAAGTCCAACTCCCAATACCTTGTCATTAGAGGAAGTAGTAAATGAAACCAAGAGAAACCATCTTATTGATATATTCTAATTTGATTCAAACACTACATGTGTCAAAACAATAGAATCCATCCCTGAGAGAACTTTGAAAATCAACCCCTCTTTCTGTACAGCAAGAAGAAAAGTTGTGCAACATGATAAGGGAACATATGGATGACTTTTCTTGGAGTTACAAAGAAATGAAGGGAGTGCACCCCTCGGTGTGTACTCACCACATTTATATCAAGAAAGGTTGCAAACCAGTCCGACAACCCCAAAGGAGAATCAATTCATCTCTCAACGATATAGTCAAAGAAGAACTACAAAAGCTACTGGATGGAGGATTCATTTACCCTATCTCAGAAAGTGAGTGGGTTTCTCTTGTCTTGTTGGTACCAAAGAAAAATGATAAGTGGAGGATCTCTGTCGATTATAGAGAGTTAAACAAAGCAACAAAGAAGGACCATTTCCCTCTACTTTTTGTTGATCAAATGCTAGATGGCTTGCCAGGGAGAACATTGTTCTCTTTCCTAAATGGGTTCAGTGGGTACAATCAAATATAGATCAGCCCAGAGGACTGGAATAAAACCACCTTCACCTATCCTTGGGGTACTTTCACTTATAGCTTCCTTCTTTTTGGCCTATGCAATGGCCCTTCCACTTTCCAGAGGGCAGTCCTGAGTATCTTTGTCGAGCTAGTCCACCATGCCGAAGTGATTTATCTGGATGATTTTACACCCTATGGGTGTGACTTCCAGGAGGCTCTATCCAACTTGGGTAAGGTGACAAACAAATGCATTGAAATGAAATTGTCCCTTAGTCCCGAACAATGTGAGTTCTTAATGATTGCAGGGACTATTCTAGGTCATTCAATATTCCATAAAGCATTGCAAGTGGACCCAAATAAGATAGCCATCATCCAAAGCATCCCACCTCCACAAAAATAGAGGAATGTCAGAATTTTTCTAGGTTTATTTTGATAATATATGAGATTTATAAAAGACTTTAGCAAGTTAGCTTCTCCTTTTTTTGGGTTATTAGCCAAAGAATCTGAATTTATATGGTTAGAAAGCTATCAAGAGGCCTTGGACACCCTAAAGGATAAGTTGACCACTGCACCTATTCCCCGAGGCCCAAATTGAGCCCTTCCTTTCCATATAAATTTTAATGCCTCTCACAAAGCCATAGGAGAAGTTCTAGGTTAGATAGATGCCAAGTTACCTTATGCCATTTACTTCATCAGTAAGAATCTCTCAAAATCTGAACTAAACTACATAGTGACTGAAAAGGAGCTCCTAGCTATTATGCATTCATTGAATAAATTTAGGCATTACATTACAGGTTGTACATATTGACCATGTTGCAATTAAATACATGATTAAAAAAGATGATGTAAATTCCCAGATTATTAGATGGCTACTTTTATTACAACAGTTTGATCTAACTATTATTGATAAGCCTCGCAAGGACAATGTTGTTGCAAATTTTTTATCCAAATTGACTTTGCTTGCAAGAGAGGAAGGCATGGTTGATGAATAGTTACCACATGAACACTTATTCACCATTTCAATTCTCTCTCCATGGTTTTCTGACATAGAAATTTACCTGGTGTCTACACAGTTTCCACCAAATTTGTCCTCCAAAGAAAAAAACAAGATTGTGAGGAAGAGCACCCCATTCACTTGGATTTGGGCAAACCTCTTCGAACTAGGCCCAAACCAAATGAGAATATGTGTCAAGAATGTGGAAGTCTTTGACATCCTTTTGAACTCTCATGATGGGCTTTGTGGTGGTAACTTTGCAGCCAAAAGGACAACATTCAACATGCTACAAGTTTCTTATTACTGGCCCACTCTTCACCAGGATGTGAGGAGGTATACTAGTCATTATGATCAGTGCCAAAGGATGGGGAAACCTATTGGAAGGGATGAAATGCCTCTGAAACCTCAAGTGACTTTCGAGCCATTTGACAAGTGGGGCATGGATTTCATTGGACCCATTCTACCTCCATTCAATGAAAAGCAGTACATCATAGTGTGCACTAACTATTTGACCAAGTGGGCTGAAGCTAAGGCCATCAAAGCAACAATAGAAGAGAGAGTGGTTGATTTCTTAAGGCAAAATGTATTTTTTAAGTGTTGTTACCCTAGAGAACTGGTCACTGATCAAGGCAATCAGTTTACATATCACATGACTGAAAATTTGTTAAGTCATCAGAAGATCAAGCATAGAACATCCACTCCTTACCACCCACAAGCTAATGGGCAAGTGGATGTAACCAGTAGAGTGCTGGAAGGCATTTTGACGAAGGTGATTAATAAAACATAAAGGACTGGGAAAATAGGTTAGTTGAGGCCACTTTGGCCTATAATACCACCTGGAAGACCAGCATTGGATTCACCCCCTATGAGCTAGTCTATGGAAAGAAGGCCCTATTGTCCATTGAATTTGAAGACAACACCTTACGAATGGTAGCACAACTAGATCTAGATCTCACCAGGGCACGATAATAAATATTTCTCCATCTAAATGGATTAGATGAATTTAGAATGTAGGCCCTCCTTCACACAGAGGTGACTCAAGTTCGGAGAAGGGTTTGGCATGCTAAGAACATGGCGCAGGGTTACCCCCGTACATACCCATAGTATGCATAAATATGCATAAATCTGTTGTCCCAGGTAATTGACTCTCGAAGGAGTCAAATATTCCTTATACTTGGTTAAGGCCCCTTTTAAAAATTCCTTTTATATCTAAAACAATTGCCCTGCCAAACTTCCCATCAGGACTCTTTTACTCTATCAGGACTCTATCACCCCTTAAACTTCACATAGGACTTTATTAAAGTCTTATCCTTTAATTCCTTCCTATAGGCCTTAGACTGGGCACTGCGCACTATGCCTACAAGATGGTGCAGTACACACAAAGGAAGTTTCAATGATTGGCACGAATGTAGGAGAATCATGAGAGCATGATTTGGGAAGCCTATTATGTGACTTACATACCAGCATGATGGACAGAATGATCTGCGCACACATCTGGCCAAATGGGCGCTGGCCTATGTAAAAAAGTGCCAACCTGAGCAAGTACACCTGTACTCTACACTAAAGTACCTGGTCAATAAGTGTTGGGTTGTGTTATATTCTTTCCACGTAGTTAACAGGGGGTTTGAAGGGCACTTGTAACCCCACTTTATGGGGTCTAGGGCAGCGCCCCAGAAAATTTTTGTTTTGGACCCTACATTAGGTTGTGCGGACCCACCTATGGTTCTGTGCATGATTTTCGCACATGTTTTTGAATGTGATGGTTTTTTGTGCATGTTATTGGATGCAATGGTTTTTAGTCCATGGTATTGGATGCTTTGACATGTATAAATATGTATTGTAACATTGAAAGGAACATAACGAAAAGTCAAGCTGGTAGTCCCAGTTTCGGGATCCAGGGGAAAATATCTACGTATATGTGTTTTATGTGTTATGATCTCACATTGTTTGCTTTCTATGTTTTAGAATTTGTATGCAGGTAATTTCTGTACAAGGTTAAAACCTACATTTGGTATCAGAGGTGTTTTGGCTTCAAGGGGACACCTTTGTTACTGAAGGGTTTCGCTCGGGCCTGTGGTAGACCCTATTCAATGGGAGATCTGCGAGATCGATTCTGGTGGTGAAAGAAGATGGAAAGCAGTGGAGAGATAGAGATCAAGAAATTTAATGGTCAGAGTTTTGAGTTGTGGAAACTGAAGTTGGAGGATCTTTTGGTGTATAAAGATCAGTGGATTGCGGTAGATCCAGGTACTAAACCAATGGGAGTGACCGATGAAGAATGGAAGAAGTTGGATCGGAAGGCAAAGAGCACAATATGATTTTGTGGCTCAGATTCAGTATTAATGAATGTATCATGGGAAGCTACGGCAAAGGCTTTGTGGGACAAGTTAGGGACTTTGTACCAATCTAAGTCTCTAGTGAATAAACTATTCCTGAGGAAAAAGCTGTATAACCTGAGGATGAAAGAAGGAGACTCGATGACAGAGCATCTGAATGCATTTAATACTGTGGTAAGTCAGTTAGCATCTATTGATATTAACATTTCAGATGAAGATAAGTGCATCAGTTTATTGTGTTCTCTACCAGATTCGTGGGATAGTTTGGTTATTGCAATAAGTAAGAATGCAACTGCCTTGCATTTTGATGAAATAGTCTCATCCTTGATGACGGAGGAGATGAGACAGAAAAATATGGAGAGCCAGAATGGTGATGCCTTGTGTGTACGAGGACGGTCCTAGAACAGAAACAAAAATAAGTCATCGAGTGGGAGATCTAAATCTAAAGGGAGATCTAAATCTCTAGGAAAACCTGTAAAGGTGGTATGCTGGAAATGTGGAAAGGAAGGGCACTACAAAAGGGACTGTAAATCTAAAGCTCCTGACAAAGGAAAGGGATCTGATGAGGCTCCTTCTTCAGAGGCGAAAACCACCTTAGATGAAGGTGGGGATGTGTACTTGGCTTCTTCAAGTACACATGTAGATAATGAGGCATGGTTGATTGACTCATGTGCATCCTTTCAATTCACTCCCCATAGAGAGTGGTTCTGCGAGTATGAGAAATATGATGGTGGTGATGTGTTCTTGGGGGATGACAGGAAGGGTAGAATCATTGGTCATGGAAAAGTAAAGTTGAAGTTGCAGGGTGGAAGGGTTAGAACACTTTCAGGTGTTCTACATATTCCTGCATTGGCTAGAATCATGATTTCTATAAGCAAGATGGATGATGTAGGTGTCAAAATAGTGTTCGAGAAGGATACCTGCAAGATGGTTCGGGGAGCACTGGCATTGATGAGGGGAGTTTAGACTGGAATTCTGTACAAGATGCAAGGTAGCACTACTGTTGATGGGTGCAACAATTCTGTGGTTCCTGAAAGTGGAGCAGAAAATCTAGTCGTCTCTGGAGAGAGGACCATGCTGTGGAACCAAAGGCTTGGACATATTGGAGAGAAGAACCATGCTGTGGAATCAAAGGCTTGGACATTTTTTATTTCTATGAAAATTGTGTATATGGGAAGTAGAATTAGGTGAGTTTCCCCTCTGGAAGTAAGAGGGTGAAACAGATATTAGAACTTATGCATAGTGATGTGTTTGGACCTGTGAAGGTTCCATCACTGTGTAAGTCTCTGTACTATGTATCATTTATACATGACTTCTCAAGAAATACATGGATATATTTCCTTAAGAGGAAATCTGAAGTCTTTGATAGGTTTAAAGAATTTAAGGCTCTGGTGGAAAACTAGACAGAGAAGAAGATAAAGGTGCTGAGGACAGATAACGGTGAAGAGTTTTGCAGTAAGGAATTTTAAGAATTATGTAAGAAGTGTGGTATAGAATGGAAGAAGACTACTCCATATACACCTCAACAAAATGGAGCTGTGGAAAGAATGAATAAGATGTTGATGGAAAGGGAAAGAAGCATGCTCAGTGGTGTAAGGTTAGGACAGGAATTCTAGGTAGAGGTGGTGGATACTGCATGTTACCTGGTCAATAGGTCACCTTCATTAGCGTTGGAGGATAAAACTCCACAAGAGGTATGGACTGGTAAGAAACCCTCTCTTTCACATCTGAGGGTATTTATATGTGATGCATATGTACATGTCCGAAAGGAGAAATGAACCAAGTTGGATAGTAAATCTGAAAAGTGCATCCTTATTGGGTATAAGGATGGTTTAAATGGTTATAAGCTTTGGAACCCAGTCACATGGAAGGTTATGTACAACCAAGATGTGGTGTTCAGAGAGGTGAAAGATGTTATTAAACATGAAGTCTAATGAAAGGAGCCTGAGAAGATAGAGTTTGCACTAAAGGAGGAAGAATTAGATTCTACCACAGAGGAGGAATCAGAAGATCAAGAGCCACAAACTCTGGCTGTGAGAAGATCAGTTCAAGAAAGAAGGCATCCTGAAAGGTATAGTCCATCTTCTTTCTGTTAAAATTTTTCTTTATTTATTACTGACGATGATCCCAGAACTGTGAAGGAAGCAGTAAATTTAGAGGATGAAAAACTATGGAAAGAGGCCATGGTTGATGAAATGGCATCTTTGCACCAAAATGAGGCTTGGGATCTAGTGGAGTTGCTGACTGGAAGGAAACCCATTGGCAGCAAATGGGTGTTGAAAAGGAAGACAAATGTAGAAGGAAAAGTGGAGAAATACAAAGCTCATTTGGTAGGAAAAGGTTATTCCTAGGTGCTGGGAATTGATTTTGGTGATATTTTTTCTCCTGTTGCCAAGGTAACTTCTATTAGATTACTTTTATCTATTGCTGCTAATTTTGATTTTGAGGTAGAATAGATGGATTTGAAGACAACATTTCTTCACAGGGATCTAGAAGAGGAAATCTACATGAAGCAACCTGAAGGCTTTGCAGCGAAGGGTAAGAACGAACTAGTATGCAAGTTAAAGAAGTCCCTGTATGGGTTAAAACAGTCGCCAAGGATGTGGTATCAAAAATTTGATACATTTATACGGGGACATGGCTTCACCAAAAGCAAAGAAGATCACTGTGTATTTTAAATTAATTGGTGACCATGTTATTTATCTAGTCTTGTATGTGGATGATATGTTGCTGGTTGGAAATGACAAAGAAATTATCCAGGATTTGAAGACCCAATTATCCTCTAAATTTGACATGAAAGATCTTGGTGCTGCAAACTATATTTTGGGCATGGAAATTAAAAGAGAAATCACAATTTGCTTTGATTGTTTGGTTCTAATATAGCTACCTGTCTTAGTGGCACTAGCAGATCGAAAAGACACTTGCTTTCCTGGAAACACTTCCCACCAAACCAAGGCAGTGCCTCCAAGGCATAGGCTTGTCAGCTTAATCTTGCTCTTGTCTAAGTTGATATTATGCACTCTACAATCATCATCAATTTGTCTAATCCAATTGTCCAGCTTTTCTGCATTCAACTCTCCATCATATATAGGTAAATCAAATTTAACATCTAGTTTGATCAAAGATGCTTTCTTTTTAGGGCTATCAGGAGGTGTGAGAAAGCTTTCATATTTCCCTTTTCCTTTTGACTGGTCATGGGAATGTGACTCATCTTCTCCTTTTTCTTTCTTAGCACTTGATGAATCTTCATCCTTATGTTTTCTAAAGTCCCTATACATTTCTTCTACCATGGTCTTTATGGCTAGGAAACTATCTATGAGTTGAGGGTCTGGCTCCATAGAAACTTCCTCTGACATTGTCTTCTAAGGATAAACTCTCCCAATTTTAGGATTAGTTTCGACCAAATCTCCTTCTCCTAAGTTGAGCTTTGATCTAGTTAGCATTCAACAGAAAAACCAACACAAGCTTGTCTAACCTTAATAGCCTTGAGCTCTGATACGACTTGATCTAAAAATCACTCGTGAGTGACCTCAGCTAGTTAATTAATGAATGAAGGTATTACAGACTAATGTGTCGGTGTGTGTCTATGTTATTTTATGCAACGGATCGATCATATTAAAAAATACACATACATTGGAACAATGGAAAATAGCAAGAGAAACACAATAAGCAAATGCAAGAACACGACAGATTTAATAAGGAGTTCACCCTATTCTCCAGGGCTACATCTTTGGTCCACCTTTTAGTGGTGGTCTTACTTTATCATGTCTTTAAAGTAGAGATTTACAATGAGGAGCTCAATCTTAGTCTCCTAAAACAGATAATGCTTGGTAGGGTGGTTCTTTTTCCCCAAGCCACTAGAGTGCACAGACTCTTTCCCTTTCCAAGTCTTGACCTCTCTGGTCTTTAATGGGAGGAGCCCAAAGTGGTGCTCAATTCCCAATAGATCCTCACAAGGATTTGCTTGAACCTCTCAAGCCTTCTGTCTACTCAACACTACCTCAGGTCAGGTCAGCTCTGTGTTTCCTGCTTCTTGCTTCACTGTTTTTTCCTTGCTCTCGCTCTCTCTGTGTTCGCATTTTGTCTTCTCTCTTATTTTTCTTGTTCTCTATTTGTTCATGGCTTAAATCTGATCTATCTCATGATTATTCGATTCTTCTTCCACCCCTTCAGATCGCCTGCTATTGTTTGCTTGGAGTTCCCTACCTCTGTGTCATCACCATCATCCATAAGGAAGGGGCCACTTGTCCTCTCACGAACTGTGCCAGCTCTTTCTCAACGGTTCGGTAATTTAGTTACACTATGGAATGACTCATCCACCAACTCAACGGTCAGATTAGACTTCAAACTTCTTTATGTTAAGGCTCAATTCCCTTGTCAAATTCGGTTTCTCCATCGGGCGCAATCTTCGCCATCAGATGTGAAGCCCCAAGATCCTACATTATTTACTCATTTCACGCATTTGACTTGCTCGACTATTAGCACATGATGAGAGGTGGTTTTATCTCTCATCCGCTAGACACACATTGTGCAATGAATGGAATCGCTCAGTTTTAGCCAAATCCGCTTGCTGCCCAAGGGTGCCCCGATATACTGCCGGTTTTGGAGCGCGCGTCCCGCCTTTCACCTTAGTTCTTTCCCAATGGTTTCCCAGCTTCCCATGTGGCCGAGAACTTGTGGCCTTTCCTTCTTGAGGGATTTTACCCAGCTAAGCACTAATCGTGCATCAGAAATGGCCTTCATTTCCCGATCCGGGCTTGCCAAGTGCCTGTTTTTCCTCCAACGCGGACTCCATGGGCCTCGGACAGTGCGCTTTGACTCACGTCCTTGTTGTTCCCTGCTAACTGCAATCTTCCGCTATCTAGAGACCTTCTTGATTTCTCTATGTTCATAAATTTGAAGTTTGTCCTGTCTTAATACAGTCACGGCACTTTGATAATATTCATGGATCCAATTTGGATCGCTTTGTCAGTCATGATTTTTTGTTCTCCTGCGTCGTGAATTCGTGGATCTTCCTATCCAAGTAGTCTCTGAAATCCTTCTTAGTTGGATTCCAGTGATATGACATCACACATCCCTTATGCAGATTCCTATCCCAACAACGAAACCACTTGTTGGCTTGAGGGGGCCTGACCCAAGCTTAACATTAATTAGCCAAATGAATCCCTACACTACTAGATCTTTCAACATCAGCTCGTGGAGCGTGGACCAAAGTCTCACCCAAAGTAGTATGGGGGAATGTTGGAATCAAGTTTCCACACCCTGAGATGGTTTTGATGTCATTTGATTCCCTCTATTCCTTCCTTCATGTATTGTCGACCTTCGCGCAACCCTAGCCTGTAGCTCAGGTACTTTTCTGTTGCTATGGCAGCGTGCCGTTTAGATTCCTGAATTACTCAAAGTGACTTACTTATCTTATCCAATAATTATAGTTATCAGTGCGTAAATAGATAATCGTAATTGCATTCAATTATTCAATGTAATTTCATTCATTTGCGCATCACATAAGCATAGCAAAGGAAATTCATACATAACATATTAAGACGCAATAACAAAACGAAGACATAGGAATTGCAAAATATCTTTCTTTATTAATATCTTCCAATTGTTTACCATTCTATCCTCCCTGTGCAAACAGTTGCAGGGGCCTGCACACTCAACTATAGACTTATACCCTAGGCCTCTGTGCACTCAGCTGCAGAGCCTCTACCTACACTACAACCCAAGACATAGCCTTCTTACTTTAGATCTACAACTCTCTTACCTTGGTATCTCCTTAAAACTACTTAGAGCTTAGCTATTTTTATACAATCTCATGGTTCACGGACCATGGGTAGATCTCTTATAATAGACTTTAGTTTATAAAACTAAGGGCATACTACCCTTTATGACACATAATACTTTCGCACTCCATGACCATAAAATAAATATTTTTTACAGTTTTATTACAAAATTTGACCCAAACATGGGGCTTTAGCCAAAAACTTCCCTTGTCAGATCCAGCTCCCAACTATGGCCAAGTGGGGAAAGCGCTCTGTATCTACCAAATCCCAATCCTCCAATTTCAAATGGGGGACACGTGGCAGGTGTAGGCCTTCAAATGTGATTTTGTCTTGTGGTAACTTTATGAAAAGTGTGATTTTGTTCTCATTGATGTCCTTTGGTACCTTCACCTTGCCTTGTGTTGGCCTGTTGGGACCTGACCTAGGTTTAGAAGTGAGTTAGCCAAGAAAATCCTGGTACTATTGGCCCTTTCAGCAACATTTCACGGAGCGCAAACTGAGGTCTCACCCAAAGTAGTATGGGAGGGTGTTGGAACCAGGTTTGTGCACCCTGGGGATGTCCGATATGAGCTATAGGTATGCGGTTCAACCTCTGTGCTTACCAGATTTCATGCACTAGTGGGATCTTCACATAGATCCAGTTGCAGTGCAATCAATATTAATTACCCCAATCTTCCTTAACTACAAGTTGTTTGTTAACTACTTAGAATATTTCCATTCATAAGCATACATACAAGTGCGTGCATATAAATAAATATATATCATCAACACATAACATTCAAACACAGATCTATAGACCAAATTCATAATATCTCAAACAAAATTATCTTTATTAATGTTTCCTTCCAATATCAATTCAATACAGACTCGACTTCACCCTGCACACTTAGCTGCAGGGGTCCGCGCACTCATCTGCGGACTCTACCAAGCCTCTTTGCACTCAGCTACAAAGCCTCCACCAATCACTATGACCCAATACACTTTGGATTCACTCCTATCTTCTAACCATGCCTTTGCATCTATCTATTACTTGTCAAAACTTCCCTAACTCACTTTACACTTAGAGCCTTGCTCTATTTATACAATCCCATGGTCTGCGGCCCATGGCTAGGTTGAAACACTTTACATTAAATTATATTATCCTAGGGTGGAAAAACCTAGACTCTTATGCCTCATGCCCACATTTTGTGGGGTCTTTACATCACACTTGACCAAAATTTGGGCTTCAAGCCCCAAAAACATGTTATGGGGGAATCCACTACCCAACAAGTCCCCAACACAATCATCGTGACTCATCCTGAATCACTTTAATGGTGCGATGATCTTTGCATGAAGTCCATCCAACTGTGCCTATGATGCGTGAAGATCTGTAGTGCACTTCTCTACCATCAACTAGAACTGTTCTGCTCGCTCGGCCGAATGCTCATTATCATGGTCAAATCCCTATTTCAGATCATGCATCACTTTCATTTATGCAAGTTTTCCTTCAATGTCGGCTGTGATGATGAAGGCCTCATCAATCCAAGGCTAGACGTGCGCTTGAAGTATTGCCTTTTTTTGGTGTGTTGTGTCCACCTGCGCCTTCAATGCCTTTTCTTGTTGTAGCATCACGAGTTGCTGAGTTAGGATTCTTCCAACAATGCGGTGTAGCTAAGCACTGCCAATTCAATTTCTTCCAACCCTTTTCAGATATCGTCACGACGCTGATCTCAAACTTTTTGGGGCATGGAGGGTTATGCATTTAATCTTAGTTTAGCAATTTGCATGTTGAGGTTTAGCTGGATCCTCGTAGCCTCCTCCTTCACCTCATAGAATCCACTGGCCAATTTGTGGATCTGCATTCCTACAGGCAGATCTATCGCAATTTCGAGTTCTGGGACGCAACGACATGTTTCCTCTATGATTTTCTCTAACTGCTGGTTCTGAGCCACCACTTTGTCACGTTGTAGGCTAAGTTGTTCGATGTTGATTCATTGTTCACTTAGCATTTGCACTGCATGTCCCTCCCTAGCACAAAGCTCTGTCGTCACTCTGTCTTCTAGCTAATATAACATATCCCATGGAAGGGCAGCCAAGTTTAGGTCGAGTCCCTTGTTTTGTCCTAGCATGGCTCTATCCTCCATGTTGTTTGCTATCAGTTCTCCTTCCAGTAGCACAACGGTGTTGACCATTTTGGCCCTCAACAACTTCTCTATTGTCAATGCTCCCGTGGCACCGTAGACAGCTACCATTCATTATTATGGGAGTCGATCCTGAAGTCCATGCAGTTGTGCCTTGAGTGCCCCTAAGACATTTCGTTGCTTCGTCATCGCTTCTTGGAGCACCTCCCTGGTGACCTCATGAACTGTGTCACCAATGTCATATAGATCACACTCTATCAGTGTGATAGACTCCCCATCCAATTTGGAAGCCTTGGTCTTCTTCCGTGGCCCTGTTCATTCCGTACCACATGACTGTTTTAATTGTGTAGAGGTTCTTCTTGGATCCATGGCTTCCATTGTATCGTCTGTCCCATGTCCCATGGTCAGGTCTAAGCCTGTTTCCTCATGCGTCGTGGTGTTCCCAATGGCTACTATTTTCTTAGCGACCTTGGTCTGCTCTGCAATAGCCTTCGCTTCCTTGCGGAAAGTCCTTACCTCCTCGGTGAGTTTCTCATTCCACTTTTGTTGTGCCAGAAGCTTGGTGGCATCATTCTGTCCTTGTATCATTGCCTCATCACACGTTGCTAGATCTAGGGCATGCCATTCGGGTGGCCATGAATCAACCACCGCAAAAACAACATCATGAATCACGATGAAGGGGAGTTTGGTCCATTTCCACTTTGGATCTTTCCGCACCCTGATATACACATTGTGCATATCAGCCTTAAATTCTGCAAAGCTCCGTAGACTATCGTATACCCTGGGGGATAGGTACGACTATTTGTTGATCCACATATGTACACTTTCCTCCATAAGTATCCAGAAAATCTTTGTCTCGCAGATTTGTGTGGCTTCCTTCATCGCCCATAGCAACAAGTATCTTGCTACCTTTGGCAAGTCCTGGTCAAAGGGAGGAAACTTACTGTCCTCACGCAATTCCCTTGCAACCAACCAGGTGGATAAGAGCAAACACGTGTAGTGGAAGGTCTTACCCTACTCCTAGGTCTCCATGCAGTTCATTAGGAACTCCTTGCAGAGGAACTACGGCGAGTTGAACTGTAACCCCTCAGCACATTGTTCGGCCAGCACAATGACTGTTGTTGGTACCTCATTACCACAACTTTTATCATCACTTTTCCTGCCAGAAACTGGGTGGTTACGTGCACCACTTTGTCTTATATTCTAGTAATGACAGAACCCCTCTAATTTTTATCCAACTTGTATTTATTTTTCATGGCCTCTGTGAGCAGCAAGTGTCCACTTTTGCCAACTATTTCTACAGGGTCCCTTCCCATACAGGGAAGCCGAGAAATCCTATGAATAAGCTCCACCGTGATGGGAATGGGCTCCTCCAGCCACATGTACCCATTGTGCACCAGGAGAAGCAGTTTCCTAATGACAAATATCGTGATCAGTGCCCGATGAAAGTGTGGGATCCATAATAGGTGGAGTAGCATGACCTCCTCCACCCCACGCAGCCATTTCCATGGTTGTAGCGTTGTAACTGCCCCCTCCTTGCTTTGTTTCATTAGCTAGCTAGTTTCTAAATGTGGGAACTTCTCACTATCCACCCCAATATTCAAATTTCATTGTCAGCATGCGGCCTAGAGTGGAATCTTCAAACAAAATTCCCTTTTGGGAGGAACGAGGTTTTGAGTGCACTTTTAATGGCATCCAAATCTTTAGGTACTTTTACTCTACCTTTCCATGGGCGGACATACTTGGGCAGCTTTGCTACAGCGCGTACCAGCTGAATGTCTTCTTCCATTTCTATCTTTGGTTCAATCTCTTCTACGAATACTTTAAGATCCTCCTCCTCCTCATCTATGTCAAGATTAACCATCTTTCCCTTATCTTCTATAGACAGCTTACCAAATGGTGAATCTCGTGGAGACATACGAACCCATCTTGCTACCTATGGGGTTTTTTAGGCCTCAGTGTCTCGGGTGATTTTGGAATCTCCGGTGCATCCCCCATCAGTGAAGTAGGGTTCGATGTGGCTTCATCAGCCGTTGTCATCATTCTACTGAGAAAGTCTTGTGTCTCTTTTGGTAATGTTGCAAACACTAAACTTGCTCTCAAAACTTCTAAATTCGTAAGGTTCATACCCAATTGATAGCGCAATAAATGGATTTTCAAAATTCCAAGGGTTGTTCGGTGCAGATCCAGCTATGATTTATAGGCCTTTTTGAATTCAAATTTGACCATTCCCCACTAATGTTTCTCATTAATGCAAGATTGGCAGCAGTTAGCCCCAAATCTAGTTCTGACTTCATATCTTAATTGCCCACCACCTACTCCTTGTTGCTTGAAATGGAACATCTTGTCATGAGCAGTGCCACCAATGGTCACCTCCTAGCCTACTCATGCAATAGCGCAGCCCCTTATGTGCGTCCATGACCCTTGTGACGTCCCAACCCTACATGAAACCTTCATCTCATGCATCTCCCATACATACTCGTTTATAGTTCCATGCTTTCTTTCAACTACTTAAAGCACTGAGACTGTGCTTCCTACGGATGGTCAGGCAGTCCCTCCACCAGTATGAGGCTTCAAGTTACCTACCAGCCCATTCCATGGGCACCCCTCAATTACCCTTGCATCCATTAGTGCGACGCATTCTTCCTTGTATAGTGCGCAACCTTGTTTACTTTGTCTAGTAAGGTGTGGTCTCAACCATAGTACTAGAGCCACAAATTCTTGGCGACAATCTTCTAACGCAGTGGTATCACTGCCCATATGTTGTCCTATCCTTTTGTCGATGCATATTTCTTGTGTGATTTCAGTTTCCATTTTTCTAATTTTCGCATCCATTATCATGCTTCTCTGCTTCAGTTGTATCCGATCTTTTTCAAGTTCGTGAAGCTCAAGGTTCCCTTGACAAATGGTTTCTTGAATCTGCATATGTTTTTCCTCACGCCGCTGCATAATAACTTTTCTCTCCTCACGTACTGTCCCAATTATGGGAGTTATTTCCCTATAGACCCATCAGACCGCCAGTATGTGTAGGTCCCAATCAGTTCATTCCGCCTGGTAAACTTTGTTCGTGATTCTGCATAGTATTTTGAATGCTACGATGTGGGATATTTGTGGTTTGCATTGCCTTTCCTACTGCCATGTCTAGTTCTAATTTCCAATCCTTTGTCTAGGATATGCTTGCACAGCACATGTCTGCACCCATGGACACAGTAAGCACACAAGATGCTTTGTCCTGGCTGCCAAACTTTCGTTCGATGTTGGGGGCTTCCCAATCACAAGTGCATCAGCCTTCTACATTTGCGTTAGTTCCTAATGGTCTTCTAATGTGTACCCCACCATTGTGTGGGGGTTGCGTGCAGTGTCCATTCCATCGCACCATACTGCTGTTGTTCTGGTATTGCGCTTTCAAATTTGTTCAGGAATTCATCCACAGCTATCACCCCACCATAGTTTGGCAGTTTCCTTGCCTCTGTTATCATGCAACACAGTGACCAAATCATCATGTTGCAATTTAGTGGTCACTTCGTGTAGCCGGTTTTTCCAACATTCTACTTCTTCATCTGAATCTGAAGTACAGGAATTGTCGCGCTCCCGGGAGATTCTCCCATCTACAATCAAGTTCACCTACTCTTGGTCTCACATAGTTATCTAGTAAATACAATCCAACTTATCATCACTTTCATCATCGTGCATAGGTTCGGAGTAGCTCACTCCTTCTAATTCCATTGGAACTACTACGTGTAGGGACCTTTTCTCAAATATCATATTCTACTTCTTTAGGTTGATGACTCCATTCATATCAGTGGGCCAGTTTATTCCTACCAATGCGGGATAAGGATTGTTGTCATCAACAATCTCTATTACTTCAAAGTCCATCTATGTGCTCGTGCCTTCAATATCAACTGTTACCCCTTACAACCTCTCCATGGGAAAAACCTTCTGTTGGTTCACCATTCATAATTTAATAGGGGACCACTGTAACACAGGCTTGCCCATGCATTCCCATGTCTTCTTTGGTAACAGATTCACATCCGAACCTATGTCTAGGATTACCTGATCCATTTCATACTCGCCAATTTATGCTGTCAATCTCATTTCCCTCCCAGTGCGCAATGCATGCTTTCCTAGTTTCCGGACTACACACAATTCCCCTGACCCTACACACCTAGTGATCAACTCCTGTAGTCCAATAACTGCCTTATTGTCATGCAGCAGTTTCATGCATGTCTCCAAAAAGGTAGTAAACATAGAAGGATCCATCCCTAGCTCTGGTTGATCCTTACTACCTGGAGTGGAGGCCTCTGCAAAGCTCTTCTTAGCTTCCATGAACGTCTCCTTTGTCTGTTCTAAGTCAAACTTAGGTTCCTTTGTAGGAGCCTTGTGATTCCATGCATCTCCTCGGGCTTCTTCCCCTTATCCTCCCCTGTGGTCGCATCGCTTTTGAGCACTATGTTCACTTCTGGGTCTTATTCCCAGGGTTCAAACCTCATCATTTGAATATTTTGAGCTGGAGGAGGCTGAAGCACCCCTTTCTCATGCATGTGTGTGATCAACATCAAGAAATCTACCATTTCATGATCAAACTGAGCACAATATGAACAAGATACCCTCATCGTGTTGGTACAATCGTGAGCATAGTGCCTGGGTCCTATGTAATTGTAACAAATTAACTGTTTGTGGCCCCTTCTTGGTCCCATTCCTCCTCATCCTCGAACTCGCCCCTGAAATCCAGTGCATGCCATCCCTGCCATTGGATCGAGGGCTCGTACCTCTATCTACATCCGATAGGCTGGGGTTCGATCCATCATTAACTCGTAGCTATGAGAAGTACACTCGTCATGGCCCACCGACCTACAAAAATTACAAAACAATTGCTAGGGTGCCTGTGCATACTTCTGCAAAAAATGACAATTATCGGTTTTGTGTTTTCCTCCTATCTGATAGATTGCACACCATAATAGAGGTGTTGCACTTGGCCCTACCTGTGCCTCTAGTCTCAACGACATCGGCCCCACTGCTACCAAATAGTTCACAAATACTGAACAATGATCCTTGTCATGGCCCTGGCCCTTGCATTTTAGGCACCATACTTCCTCGCACGGCTCTAGCCGCAGTGCCCTATCCTATTTCAAGCTCTACATCTCTAGGCAAATATCGTGTAGTTGCATGTGGATTTGTTGAACTCCCAAGCCTAGATCTTGTATCGGTGTCACATGCAACCAAATCGCCATTTCCAATGCTTCGGCCTTGGTAGAAAGTTTCTATTGTGACAATGTCATCCTTAGGTATCAGAGATGCCACAAACCAGGCATAATGTTGTGCATCTGTGAGTGTCATATTGGCCTCGCAGATCGTGCTATTCAATCGCTAATCCAGATCCCAGGGGGTCTCGCCTAGAAGCATCGTGAGCTCTTTATACTCGATGATTGACTGTGTCTCTGATTTTGGCCAACTAAACTCTCTATTCAACGCATTGTCAATCTCTGTTATTCCTGCATTTGGGTGATCATTAGATTGCTCGATATACCATGTCAACTCGCGATACTACAGTATGATCACCAATGTAGGCTTCTTAATCTTGTTGTCTGTGACCCCTTACGCTTCCGACACTGCTCTTACCACGAACCATAACTAGTCCAGATCCTCATTCCCTACTCCTCTAAATACGGGTAGCTTGATCGCGCTCACCATGCTGAATTGCGGGGTTGGTGGAGGTGGAGTGGTTGGAGATGGAGGTGAGAGAGGTGAAGCGAGTGGTGGCGTGGGTGGGGTTTCTCACTGTGGAATGTGATGCCTTATCAAACTGACTGCACTTCTCGGAGAGACCTGAGCGAGCTCTTCCTCACTCTCTCACGAACATGAAATTAAGGGACTATTTCCTAATCTCTCACTACCCCTATAGATCTTTCTGCTCTGCGTCATTTGAACCATTAATGAATTCGCATAACCCGCTTTTCACATAACAACATCTTAATCCAAGCACTCAGATATTTTATGTACTTACCTCGTACTCCCTTGAGAAAACATCATTTTGCTTCATTGTAGCTTATGGTTTTGTCTATCGCGAACTCAGTTATAAATCCCCCTATTATCTGATTGAGACAATGGTCCATAGCTTGCGGGATCTTGTCTTGTGATACGTCTATTTTGTGCACTAATTCTAATGTCCACACTATTGGTTGGTCAAGCTTACACATTTCGTGGCTGTCGGCTAACCTTTCCATCCACTCATACAATTCAGAAGGAAAATATGTGAAGAAGATCTCGTGGATCTCTGTATAGATGTAGTAATCCAGCCACCTTTTATCAAATACCTATGGAGTTTTGTTTTCTTATGTCACGAACTCGTAAATCTTCTTGTCCAACCACTCTTCAATTTCCTTCTTTGTTGGGTTCTAGTGGCATGACATCAGACATCCCTTAGGCAGATCTCGGTCCCATCAATGGAACCATTTGTTGGCTTCTTGGGGCCTAACCCAGGTTCAAAAGTGAGTTAGCCAAGAAAATCCTAGTACTATCATCCCTTTCGGTAACATTCCATGCAGTGCGGACTAAGGTCTCACAAGAAGTAGTATGGGGGGTGCTGGAACTAGGTTTCCGCACTGTGGGGATGTCTGATATGAGTGACAGGTACGCGGTTCAACCTCTGTGCTTACCAGATTTTGTGCACTAGCGGGATCTTCGTACAGATCCAGTCATGGTGCGATTAGTATTAATTACCCCAGTATTGGATTGTAGATTTCTGTGGTTATGTTTTTTAGAATCTTCACTCGGATATTCCACAGTTTCCATTTTTGCTTTGTTGACGTTTCGAGTCTAGGCCTAGACTCATCATCAGGACTTGATTTACAAAGGAGAGAGATAGTAGAGATAAATAGGGTTAGGGTTGAGATGTCAAGTATGTGAGCCGACAACCTACTGATTTGAATTAACTATATTTATTTATTTATTTTTATTTTTATTTATTATTTATTTATTTTTATTTATTTTTTAATTTAATAATTTTTATATGGATTAACTAGGTTTATAATATTATTATTATTATTATTATTTATCTTATTTTTTTATTTTTTTATTTTTTACTTTACATTAAAATGAACTTTAATTATAACATAATAATAATTATGTTTATCTTTTAATTTAATTTTTATAATAATTTTGTTTATGTTTTAGTTTAATTTTTACAAGATTTTAGCTACTAGGGAAGTTAATATGGTATAAAAAGTTTGTTTAGGATAATTTTTATGTTTTAATATTCTATAATTATTTTTAATTTATTTATTTATTTATTTTTGAGTTAAATTGTTTTTGCATTAAGTTTTTTATTATATTCTATTTAATAAATAATTATTTAATCATAATGATTTTGCTTTAACTAATTGTAATTTATGGTAATTAAGTTTATTATTATTTAATCCTTGCAAGTTTTTAATTACTCAGGATGTTAATGAATTGATAACGAAAGGAGGAGAGAGAGAGGGTCAATTTAATCCATGGGTGAGGAGGGAGGTCCAATTGCTACTAATTTCCAAGCCTCCATCCCTATTGAGGTTATGTGGGTGTTTTATGATCTCAAGAGCTTCTCTGACTTTTCGCTTGAAATAGTGTTTTTCATTTGCAATTGCTTTAGTGTTTTCAAGGCATATATGGTGGTTTTTCTTACCTGCATGTTCCGCCAAGGCTGAGGAATGGGTTCTTTCCCTACAAATATCTGCACTATGTTCTTTTAGCCTGATACTAACTGATCTACCTGTTTCCATGATATATTGTTCTCCACAGGAACAATTAATAATATAAACACCTTTCTGCTCAAGATGTTCTAGGTTGTCTGTAACAGATTTCATTCTTTATTTAATAGTTTTCAAGGGTTTGGATGAGGTTTTGATATTCGTTTTTAAGAGAATTTTGGCTAGTTTTTCAGTTACACCATGAATATATGGAAGGTAGGCATTAGTGGCTGAGGAATTGTTGGTGTTGTTTTTATTGTTTCCAGATTTGGCTTTTTGAAAGGCTCTAAGGATATCTTTATTGTTGTATCCAATTTTGGAAAATGACTTAGAAGACCCCAGTATTCCTTAATTAGAGGTTGTTCGTTAACGACTTAGAAGATTTCCATTCATGAGCATACATACAAGTACGCACATATAAATAAACAGATATCATCAACACATAACATTCAAATACAAATCTAGGGACCAGATGCACAATATGTCAAACCAACTTATCTTTATTATTGATGCTTTCCAAGATCAATTCAATATAGACTTGACTTCACCCTACGCACTCAGCTACAAGAGTCTATGCACTCAACTGTCGACTCTACCAGGCCTCTATGCACTCAGCTGCAGAGCCTCCACCTATCACTATGTCCCAATACACTTTGGATTCACTCCTATCTTCTAACCATGCCTTCACATCTATCTATTACTTGTCAAAACTTCCCTAACTCACTTTACAATTAGAGCATCGATCTATTTATATAATCCCATGGTATGTGGCCCATGGGTAGGTTGACACACTTTACATTAAATTACATTATCTTAGGGTAGACAACCTAGACTCTCGCACTCCGCACTCACATTTCATGAGCTCTTTACATCACACTTGACCAACCGTCAGGCTCCAAGCCCCAAAAACATGTTATGGGGGGATCCGCTGCCCAAAAAATTGGCGTAGAGGGACATATGGTCACAACTTTTAGATATGGTCTACCTGCTCAATGTCAATGTCTTCTGCCCCCATATTGACTTCTATGCTCATATTGACATGTTCTATTTCCTTGTCAAGTTCCACATCTAATACCTTGCCCTTCTCTTGTGCAGTGGGATTTTCTTTCTGTGGGTGCTTTCTAGGTTACACGTGCACCGGTTGTGCCACTTTCTACTTATCCTTCTTTGGTTTGGACCCTCCCTAGTTAGTGTAGGCCCCGGCTTGAGTGACCTCATTGATTTGGGTAATTTGGCAGATACCTCTACACTTTCTACCTCTGAGGTAGTGCCCTCAGCTACCATCGCTTCTCCAACAATTGTAGTCTCCACAGGTGCCAACATAATGCCAGTTCAGAGCTCCTGAGTTTCCTTCAGAATTTCACAAACACTGAACTCACTACCAAAGCCTCGAAATAGTCAAGGTTCATGCACAAATGATAGCTCAACACCTCAATTCTCAAAATGGAAAGTGTTCTTTGTTGGTTAACCATCTATAATTTATAGGTAATTTTGGATTTGAATCTAATCGTTCCCCCAAAAATATTTTCTGATCTGAAAATGAAACTATTATTTGTTGCGCAAGGTATTCATTTCCATTAAATTATATGTGCAAATTACTACTGATGTCTTGCAATTGAAACAAAGTATTTTTTGATAAATTTTTGAGTCTTATGTGTGAAGGAGGATTAATTCAATTTACTATTTATCATATCAAATATGAAAAACATAGCAAGATAAATTCACATATTATAACACAGCAATTGATAAGGAAGTTCACCCCTCCTAGACTACATCTATCGGGTCCAAGGCTCCTAAATGGGCATGTCCTTGTGTTATAGACATATTTTGGCACTGCAACTCAATCATACATGTTGATAAACCAAGGGATATTTAACTCCTAAAAGTTTTTTTCATACCCTAAAGGATCATGGTAAACTGATTACATCATTTCCCATAAGTTCCACCTGAAAAACCACTCAGAACTGGTGAAAACTAGACCATACTAACTGCTCCATGGTCAGGGTGTGATGCATCTCACCTACTACACACAGGAAGTGCAATGCATACTGAAAAGGCCTTCTGTAGGGTGCGATGAGTGAGAATGGACAAATGGAAAACACAATTTTCTAAGTGGATGCCAAGGGAATCTTTTAGAAACTTCTCATATGACACTTGCCTCTCTGAATTCACCCAGGGATGAGTAACAGATCAAAGAAATCTCCAAGTGGAACCAAGAACTATCAGTGGCATGAAATTAATCAAAAACCCAGAGCTGACTCAAACCCTTTGCAAACATCTATAATGGATCCCTCATCTAAGAGATCTAGAGGGTGGAATTTTGATATTTGTAAGGAAGTGTTGTTGGTTTCTCTTTTAGAATAGACATTGTATTGTTTGGTGATCTTGATTTTCATGAGGTGAACAAGGATTTGATGCTGGATTAGACAGTTGGGTTGTAATCCTCTCTTCTATTTCTACTATTAATAAAGTTCTTTGAGTTTTCCTCCATATAATCGTCTATTTGTGAATCTTGTTATTTGTGAATGCAATTGTATGGTCAATGTATTTCTGATTCTGCATTGTTTATGGCATTATAGATCAAGATGCTTTGATGGTGTTTTGTTACTTTGTCTCTACATGTATTCTCTAGAACGTGAAAAGTAGGAGAGGAGTGGCAAGGTCTATCAAGGGAGAGAGGAAACAAGCAAGAAGCCAAGTGGAAGATCCATGTTGGTCCTCTTTACTTCCCTATTATCTACCATACATAAAGGAAATAGCAATTTTCTTTGATTTTTTGTTTCTAAGATAGCTACCCATCTTAGTGGGACTAGCAGATCGAAAAGACACTAGTTTTCCTAGAAACAAAATGGTGACTCCACTGGGAAAGCAAATATTTTGTTTGTTTGTTATTTTTGTTTACTTTATAAACTACAGACGGAGCCTGAAGTTAGCCAGCTAGCCTTTGAACTACATTTGCTATGCAACTGCAATGTAGATGAATGCTGCTTCAGTCAATCTCCAGGTTGGTTTATGTATTGAACATCTGACTTAAAAGCATCCTAAATGCCCTTGTGGTAGCTCAATAACCTCATAAGATCGTACCCCTGTACTTTTTTATCACTATCTATCATAGCTTAGCCTAAATCATTGAACTTAGCTACAAATTTTGAGCAAAAACTAAACTCAGTTTTGCTCCCTGGCCCATCTTACTATCTGTCACTGGAAGCCTGTATGCAGCACACCTCCCATGTGTTGCAGGTGAGATGCATCCCTGTTTCCCTTAAGGACAGGTGTGTTCACTGAATGATATTGTTTCTGTCTTTGAAATTTGGTTTTTTCCTCCTTATTTTCAGCTCTATTTAGTAGTTTTGCTGCTCATGATGAGTATCTCATTGTTGAAGTCTCTTTCCTTTAAATTATTCAGCCTCCATTGATATGGATTTGTAAATTATTTTATGTGTTTTTCTATCATTTACAGTCCTTCTTTGTCAAAAATAGCTTAATCGATCTGTTGTTTTTGATGCAAAGAAGTGTCGTAACTATCATTTTGAGTCAAAAAGAAGAGTTTCGTAAAGTCTTCCTCTTCTAGATATTCAACTGGGCTTTTTCCATTGTATTTGATTTGAATTATTAATATTTAAAGTGTCGAAAGTAGTTTTCTATTCGAAATTGAAAAGCATTGTTTGAGTCTTCCTTTCATTTTGAAAAGAAATTGTCGAAGTGTCGCTTTGAAGAAAATAGTTCAAATCTGTACTTAGCTTTCCTTTTTGGCATTCTCACATTAAGGAAAAGAAAAACAAATATATGCATCTACATTTTCATTTAGACTGTGTATGAAAATGATTTATGGAAAGTGCATTTAGTGTGTGCTCTCTACTCTCTGTTGAGAGAATCGTTATCTTCTTTCCTTAGTAGCTAGGATTTTCATTGCTAAAATAAATGACTGTTTATCATTTTAGATTGCATGTTTAGGAATTTTACATCTACATCATGCAGTGAAACTTGAAAGACAAACTTCTAAGAAAGATAAACTCTAAAATAAATCTCAATGAACATAACCATGCTTTGGAACCTAACGCAACACATCTGGAGGTCTAGGCTAGAGACATATTCTAGTGTCATAAAACCTGGTAATTATCATTTTCGTCAAAGGTTTGGTGATTCCTCCTCTTTGATACGACAAGTGCTAGTATGGATTTGTGCTCCCCGTACCGTCAAGTATATATTGGGAGACCACAATAGGTTGATATCCTTTATCCATAGGAAGACGTGTATGCTTCCCTATCAATCGCAATGCACTAAATGCAGCATTCAGGAAGATTGAATGCCGTACATAAGTCCTTGGTAATTTCTCTTTAATTTACCACCAAGGTGTATTTTTCATTTTTACAAGTGGTTTGGTAATCCCTCTGTCTAGATTTCCAGAGTAGCCACTTTCGTTCCTTTTCGACTCCTTAAAATAAAAGTTCCATCTGAGCACTTGCCAGTTCAAGCTCATTAAAAATCGAAGGCGACTAGAGTCATCTTTAACTTTTTCTCGACTCTTAAAAATTGAAAAAGCAACATTGTGTCAAAGCATCGTTAAAATTTATTTAATTGGGAAAAACATCCCTATTCCTTCATTGATCTTAGGTTGAGGTAATGGAGTCCATCGTTCAAGGAATCCCTCCTGGGGGGAATCCTAGTCCTTTCTCTTCTTGGGGAGATATGTATGCTCCGTATATTGCCACATTCTCCCTTCCAGGAATCACAATTGGCCTGCTAGTATGGCTATTCTCAACCTCTGTCGTTCAAAATACCGTGTTTCCTCAACAATCAAATCAATAACTAGTTGATACCAAAAGTGACCTTTCACCTTCTACTTCATTTGTTTCTCCCTCCCCTTCTTCCTCTACGCATGGTGAAACTAGTGATACTAAAAGCCAAGTGGCTGAGAAGAAGAAGAAAGGGAAAGAGAAGAAGAAGAAGAAGCCGATTAAGCAAGGGGCAACAATGAATCATCTGGTGAAAATCAACACATTAAATCTCCTAAACCTCCTTGTCTAATGTGTAAAGGCAACCATTTTCATCAAGATTGTCCTAGCATTCTGCGAATCTTGAGAGAATGGTCTCCCTTTCCACACCGTTCGGCGTCATCAACCTCTGGTGATCATGTTGACAACACACCATCAGCTAGTGAAAATGAAGTTCCTAGACAGAAAGTAAAGGTCAAAATTCAATGTCAGTTATGTGATGAAGCCATCACCTTTGCCAATGTATTTTTCTAGATGAGGCCAAGAGAATCTTACATAACCATCCTGCTTCACTGCAGCGGCTTCCACTCGAATACAAGAAACTCTTACCAGGTCCATCGCTAGTTGAAAACCCGACTAATGTAACTCAACCATTGGTCAAAGCACCTATGATTGAAAGTAAACCTTATGATTCCATGCTGGACCAAAGTCAATAGTCTGAGATGGTAGTCGACCCAATCTTGCCTTCAGAAGGTCCACCTTCAGACGATGCAATTTCCAAAGAGAATGAGAACAATACTATCCAAATTCTTTTTGTTAATACAGAGTCTGATGAACTTGGGGGAAATCTGCCCATTCCTTTACAACAAGAGGAAAGTTCCCCATTTCAAGAGGTTCATCCAGCCATTTATTCAGTACCCCCTCCAAGAAATCTAGTCATTTCCTTCAATTGGAGTCAACTAGCGAGATCCCTCCTTCCATCTAATGTACCATTCTGAATCATAGTCAAAGTTTACAAAATGATCATGTCTAGCACTATCATAGATGAAGGGGCTTTAGTGAGTATCATTTCCTCAATCGCTTGGAAAGCACTTGGTTCACCATCGCTTTTGCCTGAGAATCAAAATTTGTCAAGCTTCAACAAAGGAACTAATCGACTGTTAGGATCCTTTCCAAGTTGCCTATAACTTTTAAAATGAAAATTGTTCACTTGAACATGATGGTACTCAAAGTACCATTAGATTACAATCTACTCCTTGGACGTGACTATGTTTACAACATGGGAGCTATTGTTTCGACACTCTTTTGAGTGATGTGTTTCCCGCATGAAGGCAGAGTGGTGCAACTTATCGACCAACTTTAATTTCTCAGTTCAAATGCAACTACAAGTCAAACATCATCCCTAAATGGTCTCTTTACGTCAAGAATGTCTCTTCAACCTTCTGTTCATCCACTTAATTACCGAAAGTAGTCTGGTGGATGTAACAAAGCTTAGGGGGCATGCACCCTAGTCTGCTTCGGTAGGCGAACCCAGTTGAAAAAATAGATTTCCTTGTAGGTTATATGATTATTTTGAAACATCATTTCCTTGTAGGGTATGGGATCAGTCTGAAATAGTTATCTCCTCACAAGTTATGTGATTGGAAGCTCACATCATTCACCTTTTTCTATTTCAATGGACAAAGCTAAGGAAGTATTTTGTCTGCTCTGCGGATGAAACAATCCTGCTTAAATGTAGGGACTTCCATAAGGTAACCTGGAAATTCTCATTTTCTCAATACCTGGGGGAATGCAAACCTCTTTTATGAAAGTGAAAAGTGACCAATTTCTTTTTTTAGCTTCTTCTCAGGTTAGGTGATTGGTCTAACCACCATTCACCTTTGTCTGCAGTGCGCGAACGAAGCAAAGGAAGTGTTTTGTCTAGGAGGAAGACAAAACTATCCTACCTAACCTCAATAGCTCCTTAGTTATCAATGTGGTTAGCTTTGTAGTTTGGTCATTTCTAGCCTACATAAAAAGGCAATGAGCACATGTTATCGTAGAGTTCAAGCTTAATAAAAAATAAACCTACGAATGAGAGGCATCTTTAAAACGATTGGCATGAGCAATGTTTCTGCAAGGTTCAAGCTCATTAAATAATAAACCCGCCACTGAGCATATGTTAATGAAAGGTTCAATCTCATTAAAAAATAAACGCGCCTTCAGTAAACGACCTCTATGATTTCCATGCTATCAGCCTTTTAAGCCTTGGTTTTGTTCTTACCATCACCTCAATTATTTTGGCCGATTACATGCTTCCACTTGATTGGTTACCCTTTTGAGGAATAGTTGCGACTAGTGATTTTGTGAGCCACCCTCTTTACACTGCCATGTTTAAGAAGTTCCAAACTTACCTGGAACCAGTAGCTACCTGAAAACATCACTCGTTCCTAAAAATGAGTCACTTTTAAGATCTTTTAAGACTCGTTAAATATGAAAATATTACCGAGCTACTGGCATTTCCAGCTTGTTAAAGTAAGGGGAGCCGTCATCCCTCCTCTGCATTTTAATATTTTTGGACCTGAGGGATCATTCGAAAAAAATATCGAGCACTTGTCTTTGTCAGCTCACTAAAGTGATCGAAAAGTCATCCCTTTCATATTATTTTATACTTTTCCGGACTTAAGGGATTATGCTACGAAAAGGATTGTGGAGTTTCCTTTTCATCTGTTTTCAAACTCTCTAAACATGAAAAGGACCGAGTTATCCTTGTCGTTAAACCCATTAAAATAATAGCAACAAACTTGTCCACCAAGACAAGAACAAGTTTCATTGTCGCTAGGCTCGCTAAAACATAGTGACAAGTTTGCCTGAAGGGAAAATTATAGAACAAGCACATGTTATCCTCCTCAAGCTTAACAAAAATAAAGAAGTATTGATCAGCAATGACTGGGTAAAAAGGGAAGAAAACTTGAAGATCTTGATTGGTAGCAGGTCACTCTTGAAAATGACAGTTTCTCTCCATCACCATGATTGAGTCGGGTTGGGTTATTTCATTCACCGGTTATATCACCGTTGGTCCTCCATAGCATCCATTTTTGGGGTTAATGATATTGATCCATCTCAGTGTCACTGATATGTTCAAGAGAAGTCATTCATAGAATTCACCACCCAACTAACGCCTCATCCATTGCAATACCTTCACCCTCCATTTTCCATGACTTCCATTCCTAAACCTTGTATCATCAAATCGTTTTCACCTCCAGAAAATCATTTGATTCATTTCGTGTCATAGATTAGGGATACATTAAGGCCCTCCTATGACAGGTCACCTCTTGTCGACATAAGCTCATTATCCAAAAATTTGAGTTAGGAACAACCCTTTTAGTACTTCAAAGCTTACATGCCTCAATGGAAAGTTTCTCGCTTCCAGCGACAGGTTTACATTAATGGCCTTCGACCAAAAGATTTTACATGGTGTTCGACATCAGATCATATACTCACACCATGTGAATTGTATATAGTACCTTAAGGGTCATTATCATTATCAATGATTCGTCTTGCGCATGTTAATAGATTACATCATTGGTTGTTAATCAGGCGATGTATTTCTGTGTTTAACTTCAGAACATCTTTTCACAGGGATCGACTTGTACATCAGGCGAACATTGAACGAGTTTGAAGAACACAGATCTAGTTTCATCCATCTGGACTGTGATATATTCAGGAAAATAAAGACACCAAATGTACACAGAAGCTGCACAGATGATCATCCAAGCTAAGGGATGACGACTCCACAAGAATCACCAATCTGCAATAGCAGACGATTATCTGTCCTGTGTACATGAAAATGAATTTATAAAGTTGAGCATGGGAATGCCCACCTCAGCTAGATCATGAAAATAATATGATGATGATGTATTGTATTGTATTTTATATAGGTCACCTTGCAATTCGAATACTTCAGATCCTCATGATAAAGGATTTCACCTGACATCAGAAGATTTAAGACCTCATGCTTTAGGGGGAAACTGTTATAGACATACTTGGGCACTACAACCCCAATCATATATGTAGATACACCAAGGGCTCTTTAACCCCTAAAATGTTGTTTCATACCCTAAAGAATCATGGTCAATTGATTACATCATTTCTGAGAAGTTCTACCTGAAAAACCACTCAGAACTGGCCAAAATTGGACCATACTGACTGCTCCATGGTTAGGGTGCGATGCATCTCACCTGATACACATGGGAAGTGCGATGCATACTGAAAAGACCTTCTGTAGGGTGCGATGAGTGAGAATGGACAAATGACAGAGACAGTTTGCTAAGTGGATGCCCAGGGAATCTTCTAGAAATTTCTCATATGACACTTGCCTCTCTGAATTCGCCTAGCGATGAGTAAGAGATCAAAGAAATCTCCAACTGGAACCAAGAACTATCAGTGGAATGACACTAATCAAAAACCCAGAACTGACTCACACCCTTTGCATCTATAAATGGATCCCTCATATGAGAGCTCTAGAAGCTGGACTTTTGTAATTTGTAAGGAAGTGTTGTTAGTTTTTCTTTGAGAATAGACATTTTATTGTTGGGTGATCATGCTCTTCATGAGGTGAAGAGGGCATTGATGTTGGGAGGATGAGGTTGGATCAAACAGCTGGGTTGTAATCATCTCTTCTATTTCTACTATTAATAAAGTTCTTTGAGTTTTCATCCATATAATCGTGTATTTATGAATCTTGTTATTTATGAATGCAATTGTATGGTCAATGTATTTCTAATTCTGCATTATTTATGGTATTATAGATCAAGATGCTTTGATGGTTTTTTGTTACTTTGTCTCTACGGGTATTCTCTAAAGCATGACAAGTAGGAGAGGAGTGGCAAGCTCTATCAAGGGAGAGAGGAAACAAGAAAGGAGCCAAGAAGAAGATCCAAGTTGGTCCTCTTTGCTTCTCTCTTATCTATCATACATAAAGAAAATCACAATTTTCTTTGATTGTTTGTTTCTAAGATAGCTACCTGTCTTAGGGGGACTAGCAGATCGAAAAGACACTAGTTTTCCCATAAACACCTTACTCTTATTAGATGCTCAAATCAGTTATGCTATGAGAAGAAATCACGAACAGGAAAAATAAGCTGTGAAAATGAGTGTAGAACATAGGAAATAGTCAAGAATGACTTTTTTTTCACCTCCAATGGCTAACCATAGCCCGATACAGCTCCAACACTCCCTAGGCCTAATGGCTCTCCAAGCTTCTTTGCCAGAAAAACACCTGAGGCTGAGCTCTGTTGGCTCTGAAAACTCTACCATTGGATTTGGAATGCTCAAAATACCAAAAATAAAAATAAAAAATCACTCCAAAAGGATCTCCCTAGTGAAAGTTATGACCTCCTGAAGTTTTGTCTAGCTTCCCTTAAAGAAACTCCACTAAACTTGGCTTAACTGGAGTTAGCCCAGCTAAATTGGCCAACTCCACCGAAAATGGCATGCTACACCAAATTTGTTAAAACCGTTAGAGGTGGCATTAAATGTTTGCTATCATGGTCACATGGGTCGTTACCTTAACCGTTGTGTTCACAGTTTTATCCGTCGGTTTAAACCTATGGTTCTGATCCTTGGTCATATGGTTAGGGGTTAGCCCCTTTTCTGCCCAAACCTTACCTTAACAAAATTTATATATGATACGTGACCTAAGGTTGGTAAGAAGCAATGTATAAGTGGGCTAGTCAGGCCTCTGGGCCGGTGGCCACCTGATCCAGGGTCGATTCCTGTGAACATACAAATATTTTACCACCATAAACCTGCAAACTTGGGGCCGCGTGGTAGCTTCCAAGCTTGTCACGTGTTGGCCCCTGATTGGTCCTCCAAAACAAAATATTCTCATTAATATTTTGGGGAATATTCCTCGAAATAATATTTTTTTTAATTTTTTTAAAATGCAAATTTTGCAGTTTATTTGGCATTTTCAAAATGCAATAACTCCTCCATACAGTGTCGGATTTGAGTGCTATTCATAGCTACAAGATTGCTTTGACAAGGCCTATCCATACATTCTAGTTTCAATGAATTCCGAGCAATTGAAAATTTGAGCATTTTTTCCACTTAAGACATGATCACCTGATCAAACCTCCCAAATGGGAAGCTTTTGGACCCCAAAATCTCTTTGATTATCCAAAATGAAGACAACGAGACTGATTCTCCTCTCTTCCAACCTTGAATAAGTGAAATCTTCCTAACTTCATCAAATTGAGCTTCTCATAAAAAGATAATTTTTCCCTTGAATTCATTAACCAACCATTTCCAAGATTGACTGAGTCATGATGAAAATTCTTGAAATTTGCAAAACAACAACTATACTTTGCAGAAAGCATACTATTTCTACAATAATCAAACTTCAAAGAAGACTTAAAATAAAGTTTACCTTACCAACTATTCACATGGAAAATTTTTGCTAAATGAGCCTTGTATTTGTGTCGAATCCTTACCAAGTTTTCTCGCCATACCAATATGTCATCCTGAAGCCAACATTGACCCATCCTGGACTATGTGCCCTCTTTGCTTCCATGCTTTTCCTTCTCATGGAATTTTGCACCACTTTGCACTGACACTTCGTTCTTTGCACCGATCGACACCAAAGGTATCTTGTGCAACATTTTGTCATCTTCTTTCAAAGATGAACTATTATCAGACTAAAACATATCATCATTTATATCAACAATAATATGAAAATGAAATTGTACAAAATCTTGTTGTTTAACCATCAACAAAGTTATATTTTGACTTGCATTAACTAGCCTTTTCAATTTCCCTGCGTGGACTAAAGAAGATTCTAGCTTCTTCTTATGTGCTCTCGCAATGTACTCTCTTCCATCCTTGAACAGGTGATACTTATTCTCATGGCGATGGAAGATTGCCTTTTTGTAAAATAAAAATGGACTACCCAACACAACACTTGTAATGTGAAGCAGTACTACATCCAATTCAACTATGTCAACATAATGAGTTGTCATGGCGAAGCATAAGATGTACTTCTTTGAGAATTGTAAGTTTGCATCCTTGCATATCCACCCAAGTGGATAAGGCTTTCGATGTGGAATTGTCTCAAGTTTCTTCTGTTTGACCACATCTTCTGAGATGAGATTAGCTTGAGACCCACTATCAAAAAGTATGTCTCTCTTTGTGTGGTTTGAAATTACCCTCACATGAAATAGCTCTATCCTCCTCTTTTCATTTTGAGTTTCTTTGTGACAGTTTAATGTGCTAGAACTGGGATTTGTTTCTTGTACAACCTCTTTCCCCTTTATGTTCTTTAATACCATGACAATACTTTTTGTCTCATCACCTGATTCAAACCCTAAGTCTTGTTCAACAGTTGCTACAGTTTTCTCCTTTTCTTTGGTTTGGTCTTTGGTTTTATATTTCTCTGGTTTCAACTCCAGATGAAGCTTCCAATGATGGTCTTCATCGTGGATTGATTTTGAAGAGTTCTTGCAAAATAATTTCCATTTTTCCTTTCTAGAGTTTGCAATCCTTTTTCTTTCTTTTCCTTTAAAATCACTACCCTCATTTCCATCAAAAGTGTTTTTCCCTCTAGTCTCTAAATGCGTAGCTTGTACACAAACTTCATCTAGACTAACAGGAGTGAACATAAGGATAGTATGTTTAAGGTAGTTGTGCAAACCACCTACATATTTTAACAAAGTGTCTTGACTTTGTAAGTATACCCTTAATAAGAGTGCTCTTCTCCTAAACTCTTGAGTGTATTCTTGAACACTTTGTCCTTTAAGTTGCCTAAAACTTTGCCAATTAATTATAGACTTTTGTAAATGAGCAAGAGGATAAAATTGCTTCTTAATTGTGGAAATAAATTCAACCCATAATAAAGTAAGCATACCAATTTTTTGAATTTATCCTTGGTCTTGGCTTCCCACCATACCAATGTTGCTCCATCCATTCTTAAAGAGACTAACTCAATCTTGGTGTCGTCATCATGTAAGTTATAAATCCTTAAATAAACTTCCAACTATCTTATCTAATTTTCAAGTTTCTCTACATTGACTTCACCATTAAACATCAGTAATTCAAATTTAACATCTAGCTTTAAAAATGGACTTTTTCTAGAATATTTAGGCTTGTGAGGTTGATTTACCGAGGTAGAGGATGAAGATGTAGAGGAATAGGATGATGATGGAGATGGTGGATCGCCATTTCCTCCATGTCCTTTCTTTGAATTATCATCACCTTTATTTCCTCCTGAAGAGCCCTCTCCTTTCTGATGTTTAGACCCTTCTCCAAGCAACCTATCATTCCTTTCTTGGTATAATATTCTTACCATCTCAGTCATGTCCAAAAATGATTTTTTGAATACCCGTTCTTCCTCTCTTCGATCCATGTCTTTAGGAACTCCCCCTCCCCTTTTAGACATACTTGAAGCTTCTTTTAAGGCTATTGAAGGTGAATCAAAAGGTGGAGATACTGGCACCCTCACCCTCCTTGGTTGAGGATTATCTTATGCTCTAACCAATTGTTTTTTCCCTCTTTGAAGCTTAATCCCGGTAAGCATTAAAACTTGCAAAACAATAAAAAATATATTTGCACAGAACTAATACTCAAAACTGAGCTCCGATACCAACTGATCTAAAAATGAAACTACTTTTATTTGTTGTGCAAGGTATTCATTTCCATTAAATTATATGTTCAAACTATTACTGATGTCTTGCAATTGAAACAAAGTGTTTTTTGATAAATTTTTGAGTCTTATGTGTCAAGGATGATTAATTCGATTTACTATTTATCATATCAAATCTAAAACATAGCAAGATAAATTCACATAATATATCATAGCAACTGATACGGTAGTTCACCCTCCTCGGCTACATTTGCCAAGTCCAAGGCTCCTAAACGGGCATGTCCTTACTCTTATTAGATGCTCAAATTGGTTATACGGTGAGAAGAAAGCCTAAACAAGAAAAATAAGTTGTGAAAATGAGTTTAGAAGACAAACATTTGTCAAGAATCACTTCTATTTCAGCTCCAATGGCTAACCATAGCCTAATATAGCTCCAACACTCCCTATGCCCTAATGGCTCTCCAAGCTTCTTCGCTAAAAAAACACTTGAAGGTAAGATGTATTGGCTCTAAAGCCTATACCATTGGCTCTGGAATTCTCATAATACCCTAAATAAAATAAAAAACTCACTCCAAAAGGATCTCCCTAGTGAAAGTTATGACCTCTTGAAGTTTTGTCCAGTTTCCCCTAAAGAAACTCCACTAAACTTGGCTTAATTGGAGTTAGTCGTGCTAAATTTGGCTAACTCCACCCACAATGGCACACTCTGCCAAATTTGTCAGAACTCTTAGAGGTGGAATTCTGTTTACTATCGTGGTCATGTTGAGGAGGTAAATCCCCTCTGCGGACAGAGGCGATCCCTACTAGCCCAGACCGGGTCTAGCAATAATCATACAACGCTACAGCGCAAGTTCCTAATTGCAAATTAAAGACCAATAATGAGGGCCTACCTAGATTCCAACGCTAGTTCTTGTAGAAGAGGTGATGCTCCCGTTCCTTTGCTCCGGTAGATCACTATCCCCATGATCCCCATGAATGGACACCTGCACATACAAGAAACGACACAAACACAAACATAAAATCCAGCATATGCAACTATATATCAGTCATAAAGGATATAACTCATCATCATCACAAAGAACAATAAGAGTGGAACCATAACCAATAGTCGTCTATTAATAATAAACAAAGAAGAATACAACCATAGTTCTGACGCTAGATTCTCCTTTGGCTGGGTAGTCAGTAGCACATGTCTTGCAAAACTTGTTGGGAATAGGAACAAGCCTCTCTCTCTTTGGTTATTGGAAAAGAATCTCCTTACTTGGATTTGGCCTTATGGGAATGAAGAAGGCTCTTGCAGCATGAAGCTCTTGGAAACTTGACAAATCTCAATCTCTGGAACTCTGGAACTAGATTCCCAAGGAAAATGGACAAGCTTTTATAGATGGATGAAGGGGAGTTGGGATCATCCATAATAATCATGGGATTGGCTTTATCACCAAGGAAGATTCCATGAGATGTGGAAAACCACTTCCTCTCTATGGAAATCCGAAGCCAAACCACCCAACTCAAGATAGATCCAGTCCAGGAATTTGTTAGGATGAATCTTCCGCCATTTATTTGTTAAAAAACACCACTGATTATGGTTGGCGTGAGTGCGACTTTGTGACAGAGCGCCAACTAGCACGCCCTCTTTGGAGGATTCCCCTCATTGGCGAGAGGGTTGCACTATGGAACCGCGCCAATGGAAAAAGGGTTATTTTTAGGGGTTTTAAGCAGGAGATGTCTTCACGGAAAATGAAGTTCATGTTCAGGGGAATGCAATGCAAGTGTTTGCAGGTCATGTCACTTCTCATAGGTCTCAGAATGAGTCCTCCAAGATGCGGGAGAGGGGTAATAGGGATGGTGACAGATTGTTGTCGATTTAAGCCTGTGGTTCTGATCCTTCGTAATATTGTTAGGGGCTAGCCTGTTTTTTGCCCAAACCTTACCTTAAACAAAATTTATATATGATATGTGACCTAAGGTTGGTAAGAACCAATGTATAGGCAGGCCGGTCGGGCCTGTGGGCTGGTGGCCACCCAACCCGGGGTCGATTCCTACGAACATACAAATATTTTATCACCATAAACCTACAAACTTGGGGCCATATGGCAGCCTCTGGTCTTGCCACGTGTCAACCCCTGATTGGTCCTCCAAAACAAAATATTCCCACGAATATTCTGGGGAATATTCAATGGAATATTTTGAGGAATATTCCTCAAAATATTCTTTTTTAATTTTATTTTTTTTAATTCAAATTTGGTAGCTTTTTTGGCATTTTCAAAATGCGATAACTCCTCCATACAATCTTGGATTTGAGTTTCGTTCGTGGCTACAGGATCATTTTGACAAGGCATATCCAGAAATTCTTGTTTCAACCAATTCTGAGCAATTCCAAATTTGAGCATTTTTTCCACTTAGGACATGATCACCTGCTCATTTTCATAAATGCTAGAGTGGCGAAAAATTTTCAAAGATCTTTCTCTTAACTTCTAAATTAATTTCTACCCCCTGCTCGTCTTAGTTTTTTTCCTACGTCAAGTCATGAACAGTCACCATAACGGTCACTTTCCATCTACCCTGCATGGTCTCTTCTTCAATAGTGCAACTCCCCTTGCGCTTTTGCTGACACTGTGACAATCCTCCATTCTGCGAAGTACCCCAACTGCGCAACTCTACAACCCTGGCATTCTAGTTTATGGTCTCGTGCCTCCTTTGAGCTGCCTAGAGTGATAAGACTATGCTTTGTCCATATAGTCAGCTGGATGGATCCCCAGTGTATGGCTTCAATCAGCTACCATTCAACTTCCCTAGGAATGGATCACCATTCAACTTCACTAAGTGAACTACTCCACCATCGGTAATCTCCTTGATGACATAGTGCCCCAGCCAATGCATCCAAAATTTTCCAGGAAATTTATGAATCTTGTTGTCATATAATAACACTAAATCATTTACCTTGAAGGTGCACAGTTTGATGTGTTGATTGTGCCATGCCTTTCTGCGTTCCTTTTAAACTTGCTAATGGAATCTAGCGAGAAACCTATCCTCTTCTAGTTCTTTTAGCTGCATGAGCCTTTCTTCCATGGCTTTGTGATCCACCATTCCTTTGAATTTTGCTATGCACAGACTAGGCACAATGTATTCCATTGGCATCACATCTTCAACACCATAAACCAACCTAAAAGGCATTTGTCCAGTTAACTTCTTACAAGTTATTATGTAAGCCCATAGCACCATGGGTATGCACAAATCCCAATCATTTCTTTTTGCATTGCAAACCTTCATCAGTGTGCTCTCTAATATCTTATTAAATGCTTCTACTAATCCATTACCATGTGGGTGATATGGCATACTCTTCTGATGGTAAACCTGAAATTCCTCTATCAACACATTGATCATTTCATTAAGAAAATGACTACTACAAACACTCATTAAAATTTTTGAATAGCCAAACCTTGTTAGTACGTACTCAAAGATGAATTTTAGTGTTTTTGCGCTTCTACATTCGTTTAAAGGTTGCGCCTCCACCCATTTGGTTAAACACTCAGTCGACGAATGATGTACCATGTACTTGTCTTCTTCCCTGGAGACTGAATTGGTCCCACAAATTCAATCACCCATTTCTCGAAAGGTTGTAACAATATCTATGGATTCAAAGGCAGCTCATCTCTCCATGATGGTCTGCTAGTCCTTTGGCATGCATCGAATGCCCTGCAATATTCTTTTGAATCCTTATGCATTGTCAGCCACCACAACCCAGCATGTAGAATCTTCTGCACTGTTGCTTTTCTCGCATG
>APFE031224051.1:0-22750 GCA_000404065.3 Pinus taeda
ATATATGATTTGATTAAAATATGGAGAGAAACTATGATTAAGGGAGCATTTAGTCTAGAGTAACTTAATTATAAGAGATAGAAATAGAGTCAAACATGTATATAGTTGGTTTAATTTTCTTAAAATATGATTTGAATTGTCGATTGGTAGTAGTAGAATTGGAAAAAAACATGTTGGCAAGCCCTTGTGTATCCAAGTGATTGGAAGTTCAATCCCCCGAACATGTGTCACTAGCTAAACTTAGAAAGAAATGATTTGAATTTGGAAATGAGTTACAATATGTTCTCCTTCTTGTGAATTTTCTTACTAACTTCTAGTAATGGCACATTTAAAAAAAACAAAGAAACCAACCTCTTCCCAATAAGAGCAGAGAAGGAAAAGTTCTAAAACTAAGTCTTCTATTTTTTATGCCTATTGTTTAATGTGAGCAAGAGTATATTTTAACAAATTTCTTGCATAAGAAAATGCATAAACATAACACTTCTATAAACTAGTAGAAGATGGCTAACCCCATGTAGGAGTCATGATCTGAATTCTTTCTACTATGATATTTATTACGACTTGTTATGAGTGGGGAAGAATGCTTCTTTCAAGCACATCTAAATAGGATAGAGAAGGGCTTCTTCTCGACCACCTTACCGAATTCTTCATCTTTTAAAGCAAGAGGGACCTTTGGGGAAAGATTCCCCATTGTAGGAGATTTCCTTGGAGGACCCTAATCTTGTTCTTCTTCATCAATCAAATCAGGAGGGTCCTTTGGAAAAGGATTATTTGGTTGATCAGCTTAGGCCTCAAGATCCTTACCCTCTTCGTTTGGAGCATTTAGGACTTTAAATTTGTTTGTGGAAATGGGAGGATGCTTAGATTCAACATTACTTGTCTATTGCTTTTTACTTCCATGCTTCTTATGTTTCCTTTCGTTGAGAATGATTCCTTGGGTAGTTTCTCCTTTCTCTTCATTAATAGGATGCTTTGGAGAGATTCTCGAAGTTGAAGCTTTTGTGCTACTTTTGGCAAAGTGTCCATAGATTACATTTAAAAGGAAGTTGTTCGTAATCGGAAGCCTGGAGATGAGACCAACCATCCAGATTTAGCTAAATCACTTTAGGGAGGTAATTTTAGGAATCCATTTCAAAACAAATTCGTGAACACGAAAAATTGTTCCGTCGTTCGAGATCAGAGTAAATAAATCTGCCTAGTTTATCTTCAATTGCCTTAAAAATGGCTTCATCAAAACAAAAAAGAGGGATAAAAGGAAATATGATTGGCATAAGTGTATATGATATTTCCATCATGGGATTAAAGTCTAGAGACCAATGAGTAAGAAACAAACCTCTAGTGCCCATTAAATAGGGACCTGACCTACAGATCTGGTCTCTATCTTCGTGATTTTCAAAGAGAAACGCATAATATCCATTTCGATAATAGTAAATATTCTGGGGCTCATGATTTGCCCAGTTGTTAAAATCCTAGTCTTCAACAACTTCATAAGTTGCCACAAACTAGTGAGCTTTCCCATTAACCCTTTTTCCTTTAAGAAAACCACAATATTTTTAGTTGAGGAGGAAAACCCCATATCGAAAAAGGCTCTGATTTTGCAAATTTATTTGGGGCACTCATTGTGTCAGCATTAAATCACGCAATCAACAAAACAATCTTAAAAGCCACACAATAATTGCTAAAAAGCAAGCCCACATGCCAAACTTAAACAATGAATTCCAATATATTATCATTAATAAAAAATATAAATGGCTAAAATTTTACTAAAACTATTTACAATCTTATTAATATTTACATTATCATAAATATTTATTTTGTTAATCATGATATATTACATATATTATACCTAATTCAAAAGAAAAATTTTAATAAATTGATTTTAAATAAAATCCCAATTTCTTTATTATCTTATTATTATTTACATTATTATAAATATTTATTTGTTAATCATGATATATTACATATATTATACCTAATTCAAAAGAAAAATTTTAATAAATTGATTTTAAATAAAATCCCAATTTCTTTATTATCTTATTATTATTTACATCATTATAAATATTTATTTTGTTAATCATGATATATTACATATATTATACCTAATACAAAAGAAAACTTTTAATAAATTGATTTTAAATAAAATCCCAATATTTTTATTTATATATTTTTATGGGCATTTAGATTGCGGAGTATTTAGAGTTCAAACTTGTAATTCTAAATGCTTTTGAATGGTAAACCAATTAAATAAAAAAGAAATATTCTTAGAAACCCTCAAGAAAGAGAGAAAAAAAAATTACAGATTAAAAATTTAATTATTTATCCCTAACTATTTTGCTATTTAACACAAGAAATTGAACTACCGATCGAGACTTGATTAACTTATATATCTCATCAATGTGTACGTACTTTATTAGTTTTTTAAATTTATTTCCGGCGTAGAAAACCAACCCCAATATTATTTCTTAAACTTCGAAGTCAAAATGTCCTTTCATTTAATTTTAAATTTTTATTGTTAATACAGGAAATTAAACTGTCGAACGAGATTCGATTAACTTCGGTATCTCATGAGCCCGAGGTGGACAGCTTGATTGGCAAGTTTCATGAGATTTCGGGGTAGATTAGCCAACTAAAAAAACTTACTCTTATATCTCTTCAATGTAATTATACTTCCACTTCGAAGTCAAAATGTCATTTCTGAAATATATATATATATATTATCAACATTCTCCAACGAACTTGATTTTATTAAAACAAGAAAAAGCGGAGTCCATGAAAGTTTGAGGATGTATATTTTATTTAATAATTAATAATGTCGTACAACCATGATACAAAATGTTTGGCCAAAGTCCACCCATTCTGCGTGGCAGACCAAATGGTCCAAACAGCCTTCCATCCTCTACGGAGAGTGTGACATTCAACTCCCTCTTAGGACGGGGGAGGGAAGGATCGTGTAGCTTTGGAAACGACGTCTTCAACAAATTTGTTCAGATTTGTATCAGAAGAACCACCTTCATTCATCGCACTTTTCGCCAATTTTTTCCATTTCACAGCATTCTTCCGCACTTCTTCTCCCGCTTTACTCGTCTTGTCAACAGTCATTCTCATACATCTCTCGATCTCATCCCTTCCCACAGTCCCATCCTCTCCCTTTCTCATTCTCACTCCCGCCTTCCACACATCTGCAAGGAATTTCGAATTGGTGGTCTGATCGGTCCAGACACCCAAGGTCAGCACTGGAACTCCCAAACTCAAGGCCTCCAGGGTGGAGTTCCAGCCACAATGGCTCATAAAAGCAGCCACAGACGGATGAGACAACACGTCCAGCTGAACACACCAGCTCACCACCAGCCCACGGGCTTGGGTTTTCTCCGCGAAGCCTGCAGGAAAAAATTCCGTAATGTCGTCGTGCCCGGGAGGAGGCCGGATGACCCACAAGAAATTTTGTTGGCTGCTCTCAATTCCCAAGGCCAACTCATGGATTTGCTGCGGGTTTATGACTGTGATGCTGCCGAAGGAAATGTATACGACGGAGGAGGGGGGCTTCCGGTCCAGCCACTCCTGCACCTTGTCCGTCGCCTTCCACGGATCTGCGCCGACTCGCGCGTCGTGGGGATTACGACCGTCGACAAAAGCGGAGGGTATGCAAGGGCCTATGCTGCTAAATGGGACTCCAAGTCTTGACGTCATTAGGTCGATCGTCTGGGCTTCCAGTTCATAAAAGGTATTCGCGAGTACCCACGACACATCGCTGAGACCGTCTAATTGGTGGAGATAAATCTGCAGTGCTTCCTCTGTATCTGTGAATGCCGTAGGTAAATCTCCCAATTTCAGTTCTGGGAGGCTCGGAATGGAAACGCTCACGCTCTCTGCCATTTGTCTTGAATCCCACTTTTCTCCTGTCATGTGACATCAGATACGTAGAATAGTTAGAGAATTATATAAGAACAAATACAAATTATTGCATTAAAAAGTAAGCGGAGAGCAGCGAGTGAGACCTGAATTATTAAAGTGATAATAGATGGAGAAAAGTGCAGTGGGACTGTGTCCAAAACAAAGCATGAGGAATATGCATCTTCTTTGCGACTTGTCGAGCCCATGGAAGAAATGGGTTATAAACGATAGAGGACACGGGAGGGGCATTCCCTCTGGTATTCAGACGCTGGATGAGCCTCTCCAATGTGGAGCCGTCCATGTTGTTGCGCATATGATTGAAAACGACGTGGTTGATGTTTGAGTCGAGAGTATGGTCTTGAGGAAGGCCGTCTGGAATGCATTCGAATTGTATAGGGAGATTAAGTCGTTGCAGATAATCCTTGGCTTGTATCACTTTGTCATGATTGTAGCTGAATGTAACAAATGTGACGAGCAATCCTCTAGAGGCGATGTTCTTGGAGAACTGTAACATTGGATTCGTGTGGCCCGTTGCGGGGTATGACAATACCATGACGTGTGCCTTCAATGTTCTCTTCGCCATTTCCATGTCTGCCGTTCTGTATAATGGGTATTCTTACCACCACAGCGAGGCGTACAAATTTATAGAGTAAAGCTCGTGGAGATAGATGGTGAGCCGAGAATTCCCGTACAACACAAACACACATGTGAAGTTAATTCGTCATAGAGAAGTCGTCAGCCGCTTCATCATTCATTTAAGCAATGCCATAATAGAACACGAACACGGTAGAGTTGGGATCAGTGGATCAAACTGATCGGGGTGCATGCGTTTGGAGATCCACGGACACTACATTACTGCAGCATGTAAGCAGATCCCAACATAGGAAGTACAAAAGCAGAGTCAAGATTGAGGTTTTAACACATGTTATATATTGATGTGAAAAATATCCAACCTTATGGAACTAACGAAAAAGATCCGTGGGCAATGACATCTCTTCACGATCTGATCTGTAGTTTTTGTGTCCACGGAAAAGATAAGAGAGTCCCCTTTCCTTACGAATATGTTTGTTGGTTTGGGTTTGACAGATCGGACTCTTAGATCCATTAGTTCACAGTGGAGTGGATTCATAAGTAAAATGTCTGTAGCTTTTGTGTCCACGGAAAAGATAAGAGAGTCCCCTTTCGTTACGAATATGTTTGTTGGTTTGGGTTTGACAGATCGGACTCTTAGATCCATTAGTTCACAGTGGAGTGGATTCAGAAGTAAAATGTGAATATATATATGTGTGAGAGAGACGGATATGGGTGAGCAGCCGCCAAAGATACCGTCCCACTTGTGTGAGAAGTTGTAATATAGAAATGTTCATATAATGTATTATTAGGGAGATAGCTTTATTTATTTTGGAATAAGGTTTATAGAATTTTAATTTAGTTATAAATAATTATTAATTGGATGGTAGAGATTTAATCTCTACATAATATTTTTACTAATGATTACATGTTTAAGATTGAGCTTCATTTCAAAAGTAATTATGTCATTTTGGTCATTTTAATTAAATTATTTAATTAAAAAAATGTCATATAAACATGTCTTATATTAACATGAATTATAGTTTCTAAACATACGGTATTAGTATCCATTCTATAAAGACCTATTTACAAACTAAAAATATCTATAGTAAAATAAAAGTGAATCTTTACATTAAAATTTCTATATTTAATTTTGTTACATATTTCTTAATAATATTATTTAACTCTTATATTAATCAGTATTATCTTAGTAATAATAATTTTAAAAATAAATTATATATATATTTTTTAAGCAAATAATAGTTTATTTTATGCGCTTATGTGACATTTACATACCATGTAATTTAAAACTGGCAATTTTAATGTATTATTATACTAACAATTATTAATAAAAATCTTAAATTAATCTATAAAAAAGAAAAATATTTACTTGTAATTATCTGTTATCATGATTATATTTTATTATTCAATTATTCCAATATTACAACATTGCATGTGTTTGTCTCTAAGAACTTGCAAGTTTAAATCGATAGGAATTTGTATCATCGCCTCCTTTTTACATGGGAAAAATAGCTATTTATTTGGACATGGCTCAATAATTATTTTTTTAAATAGACAAAAACAATGCTCCACAACAAATCTTTTCTTCATTGTCATCTTTACTAGACTTCGTTTATTGTTGTATAAAGTGATCATTGTTCATTGATTTTATTATACAGTGATGGAAACATAATCTTATACAAGTTTGTTTCACAATTACTCTATTCTTAACATTAGTTCTCTAGTTCTCTACAAGTTAGAATTATGGTCAAGATTTTAGGTGCATTTAAGCTTACTTTTCTCTTACTTAGACCTTTGTCTTTTCTTATCATCTTTTTTTATTTATATTGATAAACTCTTTTTATTCTTTTATATATATATATATATATATATATATATATATATAAATATATATATATATATATAGCTAACGGTTGTTGTGCATTACCATGCTCAAGCCTACGATACTTGGTTTTTTTTTCACTGTTTTAAGGTGTTTTAGCCTCCCAATAGTGTTTTTCTGCCCATTTAAGAGCTTTCCTCCATGCGACTATTGGGATTTTTTTAGTGATCCTCATGCAAATTTTGAAGCCTTCAAGAGTATATTTGGATCCTTTGGCATGATTATGCTGGCTTATGGAGAATTTAAAGGGCATACTTGCATCCATTTTTGGACCGTTTGCTCGCAAGGCTAACACTGGATCCTTCTGGGGATGAAAGCCTCCCTGTGAGGTTTTAAGAACTGCAGGAAGAATGCATTTCCTAAAAAAAACAAGATCAAATCTTCCTCCTAGTGTTCCATTGGGCATGGAGTCTATTTAGCATGAAATAAAAACTGAAAGAAAAACATATTTACAATACCAAGCCTTAAAAGCCTTAAATGAAATAAAGTTTCAAGAACCGCCCATTTACTGGGCTACCAAAAGTATCTCCTCCTTCCAAACTATGCAGAATGAATGTATTATTCTGCTGAACTTGAGTGATGACAAAAGGACCTATCCATAAGGAGTCAAACTTGCCATGATTACCACTCTTTTCCTTAAATGCATTCCATTTATGCACCCAATAACAAACTTGGAAATTGTCCACTTTTGCCTTCCTGTCAAAGGTTTCTTTAATTGCCTTCTAATGAGCCTTTGACTTCTCAACCAGTTGCTCTATGATCTTTTGTAGTTCAACCAGGTTATTCATTCTTCTTACCATGTCATTAACTTCCTCTTGTTCTTCTTGCAAGAATTTAGCCACAGGGAGAATCAACTGGATATGGAAAACAACATTAGCGCCATAAACCAGTTTAAATGGATAATTCCCTATGGAATTTTTGATGGTAAGTTTGTCAGCCCATAGTGCAAACTTCAACTTGGAATCCCAGCTCTCTTTGTTGTCCTCTAACAGTTTTTTGATTACCCTTACCAGACTCTTGTTAGATGATTCTACCAGGCCATTTCCTTGAGGATAATATGAGGTAGAATGCACCACTTGAATGCTCATGGATTCAGTCATGTTTACCAATTCTTTTGCCTTGAAAGTTGTTGGATTATTAGTGACTAGTTTGGTTGGGAAACCAAATCTAGTGAAAATATTCTCATTCAAGAACTTTATGACAACTTTATGATTGGAATTCTTAGTGGGTATAGCGTCAATCCACTTGGTGAAATAATCAGTGGCTACTAAGATCCATTGTGTTGGCCACTGGAATGTGGGTTGATCTCACCTATAAAGTCCAAAGCCCCACTGCTGGAAGGGACCACTGATATGTACTAGTCTCAAGGGCAAAGATTTTAGTTGATGTTTTCCTGCAAACCTTTGACACTTGTCACAAGCCTTCACAAAAGAAAACACATCATAGAACAAAGTAGGCCAATAACACCCAGCCCTTAGGATTTTATGGGTTGTGGTCTTCCAATAATGATGCCATCCACAGATGCTAGAATGGAACTGGTGTATGACTTCCACATATTGTTCCTTATCTAGACATCTCAAGAGGATTCCTGATGGGTCTTTCCAATAAAGCAGATTTTCATTTATGCAGAATTTGGTCGATCTGAGTTTAATGGCTCGGGCTTGACTTGAGCTAAGCCCTGGAGGGACTTCTAGCTTTTGCAAAAAATGAACTATGCTGGAATACCATTCACAGGTGGCTAGACTTTTAGCCAAAGAATGATTCTGCTTTTGTTCTTCTGGTTCTCCCTCTGTCTGATCATCATCTGAATTTAGACCCATGCAATTTATGTCTAACAAGTTTCAATTTTCTTCAGCCATAAGTTTAGCCAAGCCCTAGCCTTTGACAAGCTTAGTGGGCTTCACCTCTATGTTAAACACTATGAATTTTGCAATCCATTTAGCTCTCTTTCCATCAACATCTGGCTGAGTGAAGACATCTTTTACTGATGCTGAAGGTACATATGCAACTACTTTGGAATGTAGAATATAAATTATGAATGCCTTTAAATATTTTATGAGAGCATAAGCTTGTTTTTTAATGAGGTCATACCTTAGTTCAACATCCCTTAGAGTTTTGTTAAAAAAAGGCCACGGGGTGCTATATGCCTTCATCATTTTTCTGCAATAGAACTACTGCAAGTGTATCATAAGAAGCAAAAGAGAAGATATAAAACTTCTTAGTGTAATCTGGGCTAATTAGAGTGGGAGCTTCCATGATAGCTTGCTTGATTGCTTCAAAAGAGCTTCTTGAAGCATCTATCCATTTTATTTCTAATCCTTTCTTCAGCATGGAAGTGATGTGCTTTACTAGCTCTGCAAAGTTTGGAATGAACCTCCTTACAAAGTTAATCTTACCCAAGAAGGATTTAATGTCCCTTTTTCACCTTGGGATGGACAATGTCTGAATGGCTTTAACCCTTGCTAGATAAATCTTCACACCTTCAGCAGAAACAATATGTCCCAGAAATTTTCCTTCTTCTAGAGCAAACTGTGACTTCTTTGGGTTCACTGAGATTCCAAACAATCTACACTTTAGGAAGACCTTCTTAAAATGTTGTAAATGGTCTTTGTTTCTACTGGAGAAGACTGTTATGTCATCAAGATAAATAAGGACAAACTTGTCCTTCTCTCCCACAAAAGCTGTTTCCATGGCCCTCTGAAAAGGAGCCCCAACATTCATCATTTCGAAAGGCATCTTGGAGTACATGAAAGTGCCCCAAGGAGTAGTGAAGTCTATCCTTTTCTGATCTTCTGGATATACAACAACCTGATTGTAACCTGAAAATCCATCTAAGAAAGACATGACTCTGGCCCCTGAAACTCTTTGCAGCAAGTGTTCCATCTTAGGCAGGGGATAGTTATCGTTCTTAGAGCACTTGTTCAGATTTTTGAAGTCAACACAAAGCCTGATTTCTCCATTTTTCTTTATTACTACCACAAGGTTAGATATCCGCTTTGAATACCTTAGGGGAACTATGATTTTGGCATCCAACAACTTCTTAATCTCTTTCTCAATCAAAGGCAATAAGAGAGGGCTGATAGGTCTTAACTTCTACTTAAAAGGGATGGTATTCTTTTCTAGTGGAATCTTATGATGTATGACGTTTGTATCATAAGTTTTAAGATCACTGTATTCCCAGGCAAAAATATCATTGAATTGCTTCATGAGGGTGCAATACTCGGAATTTTGGGTAGAGGACAAATGAGTGGACATATTTATGTATTTCGGATGGGCTGGGCTCCCTATATTGTTTTTATGAACGACAGACTCATTTTCTGTTTCAGCAGGATTATAAGGCACATTGTTATCATCGAATACTTTATCTAGAGGCCCCAATCCCTTTGGTATATAATTACTAGGCAACTGGAAAATTCTTCCTCGGCCGATCTCGCTTTTTAACTTGGACTGGCCACATTCTTCCATGGTTTCATTCTCTTGGTCAATGTGCATTTCAACAAATTCCTCAAGGACTTGTAAAAACCTGTTAATTTCCTCATCGTCTTCAAAAAATCTCCAATATTTGACATTGTCAGGTAGAGATGGTCTATTTTTTACCTGAACTTCATATGTCAATTTAGGAGGCAAAGGAGGAATAAACGTGCTAGCAGACACAACAAGGGTGTCGGAAAGCTAGTTATTCATTCTTGGAATATAAGAAATGGTGAAATTATTAAAAGAATCCTTGAGCCTCCATACCTCATCTCTACATGCTTTTAGCCTTGGATGCCTTTCTTAGAAATTTTTATTTACCTACTGAATAATGAGGTTTGTATCTCCAAACACGTTCAGGCTATTGATGCCCATTTCTTTAGCATCACTTAAGCCTAGAATCAAAGCTTCGTACTCTACTATGTTGTTTGTGACCTGAAAGGTTAATTTGAAAGATAAATGAATGTATTCCCTGTGCGGGGGACACAAGGAATACACCTACCCCCGCGACTTCCTTAGTGGAGGCTTGGATGGCTTTAGGCTCAACGGCCTCGAGGATGGATCTTTTGAAGGACTCATTCTTCACTAATTCAATAAGAGGCATAGGCATTCTTAGCTTTTGGATTTCTGATTGAAAACGAAGGGAAAAGGAGACTTGTCAAGGCCTCTTACCTCATGAGCTAGAGCTTTGAGGATGATGGGATCAATTGCCGGTTGCCTTTGCTTATTAGCTTGTTGTACTGCAGGGATATCAACTCTTTGAATAGGAGCTTCCTTTGTATTATTCATCTTTGACATTGGGTTGTATCTTTGCTGATCTACAATTTTTAGAATAGATTCACCATCCCGTTCTTGGTTAATCTAGTTATTGAATAATGACTATTCATAGGCAGCTGAGGTAAAAAAGGAGGCATTGCTTTTGTCTTCCAGACAATGGATCTCATCATCTTCTTCAAACTTCTCTTCTTTCATGACTACATTCTGGAAAGGGGTCTTCACCCTTTGGTCTTCATTGACATCTTTGCTTCTTTGCAAAATTTGCAACTACTTATTAGTTCTTCTATATGGATTTGGATTTGGATTTCTAGGAGTAAAGATATTAGGAACTCTTCCTTTCCCAGGGTGCTGCTCAACCTTTAATTTGGGGATTTCAGAGGCTAATGACTCTATCATTTTGGTCATTTTATCTATCTTAGGATCAGAGGATGATGAAGACTCGCCCCTCTGTCTTCTTCTGTCAACATTTCCCTTGAGCTTCTCTACAGCCATGATGTTTGATTCCACCTCCAAGGCTGCATCCTACATGTCAGCCAAAGTAGCACATCGCCTCTCCCTCAATAGCAGGTAGAAGTTAGAATCAAAAGCACTGGCATAGGTGAATTTACCAGAGGTAGTAGTGGGTTTTACTTTAGCTGGTATCTCACCGTACATATGGTTAAACCTCTTATTAAAATCAAATAGCAACTCACCATTTTCTCTCTTTAAGTTCCCAAACTCAGTGTGGTAGTAGAGGAGATCTTTCTTGTCACCCCAATGCTTTAGCAATTCATCATCTAAAGCCTTAATATCTGCTATAGATCTCAGGGTTAATTCTCTGAACCATTTTCTAGCCTCTCCATCTAGGCTTTGGACAAAGACTCTCATCCACACATCACCTTCACTAATGTCCAAGTTATCAGCATAGCTATAGAATGACTCAAGATGTTCTTTAGCAGTAACACCTTCAGTCCTAGGGAACTTAGGTTTATATTTCTGATATTCTCCAGTAGGCATGGCATTCAAAGGAGTGGGCAGTATTAGAGGTCCATTCCTAGAATCTATGATTCTTTCCATTTTGGTGGGTGCTTGTGGACCTGTCATAGCTATAGTGGATAAAAGAGTACTGGCAGTTTGAATGATAGAGGGATGAGGAGTGACTAATAAGACTAAAGGAGTATGATGGATAGGAGGTGAGGTTTCATTTGGGATTACAACAAAAGGAGAAACTGAAGAATAAGGAGCTTTATGAATCTTTGAGAGTTTTTCTTCACTGCTAGTATTAGATGCTATACTCTCAACATGTATTTGTTCTATTATAGGCCTTTCTTGAAGAGATATAGGAGATTGTTTAGGTTTACCTGAACTTGATGCTCCTTTCTACAATACCTTTCTCTCTTTGACAATTTTTTCAAGGTCAGGTACTGGGTGAGCTTGTAGCTTCTGAGGATTTCTCTAAGTATGCCTCACAAACTAAGCCAGAACTATGAAATGGAGTCACCAGGAGGTTCAGCCTCCAGTAGAGTCGCCAGATAGATGATTACAACCAAAAAAGTGCCCAAACTTTGTTTATCATCAAAGCTAGATCTATGACATTTCCCAGGGAAGGTGGGCTTTAGTTTCCTATCCCCGGAAATAGTGCCAATTATGTTATCACTCCAGGAAACTCTTCTAGGTTGCAGCTCAGAGATTCCTGGTAACATATAATCTTCAATATTGTTCTAAGAACTATTGGAATGGATGATGGTTTGGATCATTTCATATAAAAATTTTAGCTCTATTCTCACTCAAGGCATGCATGAACACTCTCACTAATACAAGGCTTTGGACCACTAATGCTCAATAATGACCACTAATACTAACTGTACCAGCAAATTTCATACATAAACACATATGAATGGCCAAATACAGGAAGTAAATGAGACTTGCAAAATCTAATTTATAAATGCAGAGATAAGATGAGAGTTATCTCGCATTAGACACAACAGAAAACCTGAATAAACTATTCAAGTGCAAGCATAGAACAAAAAAGAGAATGGATATTGAACATATAATAGCAAAAGAAGCTTATATTTCTAGAATGAAGATGAGAAGTTTGAAGGAACAGAGGAGGAACAATCTACAAAAGTTGAACCTCTGTTACATCTAGTTTTCAGCCTTTTATAGGCCTTTATAATGCTCCTGAGCTCTCAAAGGCTCGAAGTGTCTTCATCCATCCTCCCTATCCCTTCAACAAATTTGATGCCCTCTAATCAAGCATGGCTTCAGAGGTTTCTTCTTATGATAGAAGAGTAACCACTTTCTGATATTTTGGCTACGCTGGCAGGGAGATCTCTCTTGCCAGAGATACCCACAATCACTTTTGTTGTTTTAGCTGTGTCGCGCTATTGATGCACCATGATGTCTTTGTTTCGGGCTGTAGCATGCTGTGGCCCTTCTCTTTCCTTTTCCGGTCTCTTTTTCCTGACAAACTGTCTCCTGGCCTCTATTATATGGTGGAATGGGTCTTCGGGCCTTTGTTTTAACCTTTAAACTACAAACAGTGACTGTTTATGTTATAAACATCGAAAACGAGGCAACACTGATAAATCCTGCCCATCACTGTTCATTTCGGACTTCAAAAGTCCTTAGATATGGCCTATTCTCCCATCGGGTCTTCCATCTGGGTCGCTATCATAAGTCACTGATGGCCTGTTCCCAATTTCGTTTTGTATTTTTCAATAAGGTGAAAAATACTAAAAATCATGAAAAAACAATTGTGGCGGACATGAAAATATATATATTTTTATTCCAGAAACCCATCAGGTCCGGGATTCATCACTATCGCAAGGCCCCAAGGCTTCCTTTGTATTTCATTGAAACAACGAAAATACACAAAAACATTAAAATATGGGCTTTAGCAGACCTGAAATCATATATATTTTGCTTTGGAATCCCATCGAGTCCAGCCTTGTTGCTATCGCAAGTCACATTCAACCTGTTCCCTGTGTGTTTTCTTTGTTTTCTGGAATACGTAAAAACAGTGAACCTACATGAGAGATGGCTTCCCTCGGAATTCAAACCTTATATATTTCATTGCTGAGCCCTTTCAGGTCCGGGCTTTATTACATCAGTGCTGCCCAAGGCCCCCTTTGTATTTTCATTATATAACGAAATACATTGAAAATGCACTGAAAATAGATTTGGCGTGGACCTAAAAATATATACATTTCTATTCTTAAACCCATCGGATCCAGGTTTTATTGGGTCGCGCATATACATATGTATAGGCCTCGCCCCATGGTGATCGCCAATGCGATAAATCTCAATTGCATGTCACTCCTGCCAGAGGTCTTTCCATATAACACAACGTATGTTCCCACCGATTGTGACTGCCAATTGTGATTTTCCGTTAGATCTGGGTCGTTGATCGGCTAGATCTAATGGCTACTGTGCATTTCCATGCTCAAGCCTGCAATACTTGTTTTTTTTCACTGTTTTAAGGTGTTTTATCCTCCCAATAATGTTTTTCTTCCCTTTTAAGGGCTTTCCTCCATGCGACTATTGGGATTTTTTGAGTGGTCCTCATGAAAATTTCGAAGCCTTCAAGAGCATACTTGGATCCTTTGGCATGATTATGTTGGCTTATAGAGACTTTAAAGGGCATACTTGGATCCATTTTTGGACCGTTTTCCGACAAGGCTAACACTGATTCAACTTTTGGAGACTAATGAGACTTTGCTACTCAAGCTTCTCATCTTCATTCGTGAGTCATACAAGCTTTGCGGTTATATGTTCAACGTTCATTTTGTCTTCTGTTCTAAGCTTGCACTTTAATAGGTTGTTCATGTTTCTTTTGTGTCTAATGCCAGATAACTATAATATTATCTCTATGATGATTAATTAGATTTGCAAGCTTCTTTACTCCATGTAGCTAGCCATTCATATGTGGTCATAAAGCTTATAAATATATATATATATATATATATATATATATATATAATATATATATATATATATTAGATATATATATAGCACAAAATAATAGTTTATTTATTCTTATTACATTTACATACCATTTAATTTATTTAAAACTGTGAAATATTTTGTATTATTATACAACAAATTAAATTTAATAAAAAATCTTAAATTTTAATTTACAAAAAAAAAGATATTTACTTGTAATTATCCGTTATCATGATTATATTTTATTATTCAATTATTCCAATATATATTCTTCTATTACAACATTGCATGTGTTTGCCTATAAGAACTTGCAAGTTTAAATTGATAGGAATTTGTATCATCACCTCCTTTTTACATGGGGAAAAAGCTATTTATTTGGACATGGCTCAATAATTATTTATTTATTTTTTTAAATAGACAAAAACAACGCTCCTCAACAAATCTTTTCTTCATTGTCATCTTTACTAGACTTCGTTTATTGTTGTATAAAGTGATCATTGTTCATTGATTCTATTATACAGTCATGGAAACATAATCTTATACAAGTTTGTTTCACAATTACTCTATTCTTAACATTAGTTCTCTAGTTCTCTACAAGTTAGAATTATGGTCAAGATTTTAGATGCATTTAAGCTTACTTTTCTCTTACTTAGACCTTTGTATTTTCTTATCATATTTTTTATTTATATTTATAAACTCCTTTTATTCTTTTATATAATATATATAAATTATTTAATTATTAATATATAAATATAATATAAAATATATAAATAAATATAAAATAAAAACCTCGCATAATTAACCGTGACATGTATATCATTTATTATAACAATATTGTCTCTCGGCTTTCATAGTTGTGTTCTATATTGCAATAGTTATATTCTTTTGTCTCATGAATTTCGGGCCTTACATACATCTTTCAAATACACTAATATTAAATCATATATTGGATAAGGGTTCCCTGCAGTCAATTTACATTCATTTTATGTGTTGCTTAACAAAACCACAAACGTTGGAATTCCTTATAAAACTTATATTATGGTTCCATTCAAGATGGATGCCACTTGGTTCAGCCTCACATGAATCTCTCACGCATGGCCTTGGGTCCCCACCACTCTCATGGAACCCTAGCCAGTTTTTTATTTCAAAGGTGTAGATCTTATCTTGTTGAATGAATGATGGGGATTGATTTAGGTGAGGGTTAGACTAACTACCCTACCTAGTCCCACCATCGGGGCTTTTATGTTTTTGTTCAATGCTAGATAAAGAGGCTCTGCAACCTCACTCCCACGGGTTTTTCATCTTGTTTTTTTATTGAGGGTGCACTGTAAACTGATTTTCCCTATTCGAACGAATCCTCTAGAGTTTTAAGATGTTTACATGCGCTCTTAGGGTATTCACCAACTTATTTCTTAGTAAGATTTATCCAAGTTTTGCATACTCTTATTTTGATATTGATATATGAGTCTTAGATTCGAGGCCATTTCCAATAACCATGCTAATTGGTTATGTTTGTCTCGTAGGTGCCCCAATGGATTGAGTGGTGGCTTTGAAGCCCATGGCACTGGGTTTTCACAAGGGATTTCTTTGGTACAATCTTAGATCTATCCAAAGACACTATTGAACTGCCTTCCATAGGATAAGAATTTCAAACCCTAGTTCTACAACATTCACTTATTTTGGTTCTTGTAGGGTTATTAATAAGAACTATGATCTAGATTTATGCATGAATGCAACAAAATACAAATATAAATATAAGCACAAAGAAGCAGCAGAAATAAATCTCCATTTCATTAATATCAAAGAACTGAAAGATGCTTACAAGCAAAATGGAAATAAACTAGTTTAGGGGATGGTAGCTTATCTCTTAGAAGAGATGTGGCGGCTACATGCCTCTTTACTATGTTACAATGAGGCTCAAGGGCCTTTTTATTATTGAGCAAAAAAGGGAAACCATAAAAAACCAAAACCATAACCCTAGGAGATGGAACTCCAAGAGTTTGTGGGCCTCGTTGGGGTCAACTAGGTAACCAACTTCTCGCGGTCATAACTTTGGTCATATGATCGATGTTTGGCACGTACGATACCTGTTTGGTCAATTTAGAGTGTCCTAAATTGCTGTATTAATTGTCAATCCGGGGAGTCGTAAACTGTTGAAGTGCGGCGCACTATATGTGCAAGATAACCTATTTCTTATTTTTTTTCCATTTTTTCGTTTTTGTTTTCTTTTGGGTTTATTTCTTTTAATTCGCTAATGTAAGATGGAAATTCTAAAAGACAAGTATGATATAAATGTTCAAGGCAATGATGTCTTTTAAAATGATTTTCAAAACTTCAAACTTTTAAAAAAAGTTTTAAAATATGCAATGATGAACCTAATTCCTGAAAGAGTGAGAAAATGTGCCACTATTCTAATTAAACAACAGTGAACTAGTGATCATGAAACCCATTATCCTTGTTGCCATGAAAATATAAGAAAAACTAAACTTGAAGAAAACCAAGAATTGCAAGCAAACTAAAATCACATTACATCAACTCATATTCTGACCCCTCACCATTCGACTCGCTCTAGCTTTAGGAGGTAATCATAAACAACTTGAGAAATCTGATATCTAATTTGCAGAAAATAAAACTAATATCAAACTACACACTCATACTTCAATCCCTCACCATTCGACTCGCTCTGGCCTTAGGAGGTAACTGAGAATGACATGAGAAATTCAATAACTAACTTGCAGAAAAATAAACTAATATCAAACTACGCATTCATACTTCAATCCCTCACCATCCGGCTCACTCTGGCTTTAGGAGGTAACTGAGAATGACATGAGCAATTCAATAACTAACTTGTAGAAAAATAAACTAATATCAAACTATGCATTCATACTTCAATCCCTCACCATTCGACTCACTCTAGATTTAGGAGGTAAGTGAAAATGATATGAGTAATTTAATATCTATCTTGCAGAAAAGTAAATGAGCAAAACTGAAATAAATAACACAGTGCTGGAAAAAAATTAAAGGAAATGAATCAGCAGAAGGAAAAGAATAATTCCATGTCATTAGTCATTAGAAAACTATGTGGAAATGCCCAGGCTGCCTATTGTAATCTGAAACAAAAGCATTGATCAGTTAACAACATATAAAATGTGAAAAGCTATTGACAGCTATCAAACATTAATACTGTAAGAAATGTGATATATATACAAGTGAATGATTATGGCATAAGGAACATAAAGAAATAAAGAATGAAACTCTAGAGTAATAAACAAGACCTCGGCCTATGCAAGGGCCCTCTACACAATCCTCGGACAATCAATGATCAACCACGAATTGAGCTCAGAAACAAAGTCTTCTCATGTATGAAAATGTAGTCATAACATAGAGATAAAGTTACGACACAGTGGGTTCGTTTACAGTCAGAATTACATTACCAAAAAGCTAACTAATATGCGTATGAGAATGCATTATTTATACAGAGGATGACATAACTATTTTCCTAAATTTTGCGCTGATAAAAGACACGTAAACAACCACGTCCCAAGATTTAGCATTATGGCTACCATGAAGATTCAATGTTTGGAGCGTGGCTGTTGGATCCGGTTCATGGAGCAGTCCACATGTGTTAAATTGTCTCCTAAGATCTAGGAACAACCATGCAAAGCTTCACGTGGTTAAAAACAAAGTTTTATCACTATAGGACTCTTAAGTTGACCACTTCTTTGCCCATTGTTGACTATGGCCTCTTCTGATGAATTCGACTGAGCCAATAGGACTCGGTCCATGTCCACGTCGTTTGCAACTTTCTCATGTGGCTCGATTCACCTGAAGACACCTGCAATATAGACTTTGACAAAACAGCAGCAGAAAGTTGGGTTGGCTGTGGAAAGTGACTTGATTCCACAACTTATAAACAAAAATCTAGCTCAAATAGCAACACAAACACATAGTCAAGAAACCACTTTAAATGCCCTTTTTTAACTAATAAGCAATGATACTAATGACTTAGGAGGTTCATATGAATGGGGAGAAGCTAGAAAAAGGTGTAGGAAAGATGAAGTTTTGGGACTCAACATACCCCCACTATGAAGGTGTTGCATGTCCTCATGCAGCCAAAATTTGGACTATCTCCCCTTCACATCATATGCTATGAAGCTTTTGCCAGTACATCTAGCCCTCTTCCTCTCTTTCTTGGTGTTTCTAACATCCTGGGCTTCTTCATCAAGCATCTAAATTTAAGATTAATTAGTGCTCTACTTATCTTCTTGCATTTCTTCTTCAATTTTCTTTTCTTTTTGTGCCATAGTCCCAGCTATAGCATATTGTTGTCATGGATGATCTTGTCCAGTCTGCTCTGCTCTTTGAGTGCTTCATTTTCATTTTTAATATGTCGATTTAAAACCTCCAACTCAAAGATTTCTTATTTCAACAATTGGACTGGGGCTTCTTGTGCTATGTGAGGCTGAGTGGATGAAGTGCTGGGACCCGTGGCTATTATTTCTAAGGATTCTATGTAATCATACACCTGTTGCTGCCTTGGATATATTTCAGGTGTTGTTTTCCTGGGGCTATCCCCAAATTGCTATGGAGGAGAATTGACTTCAAATTCTAGCTGAAAAGGACTCATGTCATCATCTTGAGGACTAGTTTCAACATTTGGCTGAGAATGAGGTGGACGACTGCCAGCTGGAGTTTGTTCAGGTGCTCCTTCTCCGAAATCAAGAAAATGGGGTCCTTTCGTTTTTGCTTTTCTCCATTTTCGCTTAAGCCTGCTGCTTCTTCTTACATATTGTAGACTACTGTCTTTTTCCTTCCATTTTCCTTTCCCTTTCTTTTTGGCCATAGCTGATTGTTCCTGAAGGTGAACTAATCTCTCAGACAATACTTGATGGTCTTCTTTTGAGGAAGGGGTTTGATGCACAGCCTCAATGCTTCTTTTCTCCTTTGATTTTGTTGGCTTTTTACCCTCAGTCTCTTCCTTCCTCCTTTTAGACAGTCTTTCTTCTCTACTAGTTTTCTTAACTGTGTTAGTAGGAGTCTTTTGCTTCCCCCTTTTAGACAGTCTTTCTTTTCTCTCAACTTTGTTAGTAGGAGGGCTTTGAGTTTTATCATCTGTTCTCTTTCTTCTACTTCTTTTTGATGTACTGCCTTCAGGGGTTTCTTGGGGTTCTCCAAAGAAATTTCTAATTAAAAATTGCTCCCAAGTATCCCTTTCTCCTTTAATTGTTTTTCTATCAGGATTTTTACGAGACCATGGTGATACAAATGTGGTTCTATGTCCCCCAGATGCTTTTGGATGGTTACAGACATCTTTTTCAAACTGTTTAGTAAAAAGTATGGCAGATTAAGGATCTGGTTGTCTAGGAAATTCATTAATAGACGTGCATGATACATTTACATTGCTTCAAAACGTCCCTCACAGGTGATAATTTTTTGAATAACTAACAATAAGCTAGCCCACTCTTCTTTTAAAACATGAACAGGAATTCCCTTTTTGAAAATGATGACATCCATACCTGAGTCACGTAAGATCACTCTCCAAGCTTCATCACCAATGCTCCAGTTATTAAACCAGTGTTCACCTCCCTAGGGAAGTTATATGGCAGGTGCTATTGACGCTTCAGTTACTGTGAATTTTAGGTCTCCAATTTCCACCTCTAGTCTATCAAAAGACCTTGCAAAGGCCTTTGTAACCTCCCTATGGTAGCCTTTGAATTTCTGGATAAAACGTAACCACCTGGCCTTCTTCAATATATCTTTCACTTGCGGATATCCTTCAATAAATTTGGGTCCCTCTGGTTCTGCCCTCAACAGTCGTCCCATTCTTCCTTATGTTCTTTAAAACTCATCTAAATTAGTAGAGATGGTCAGGTTTTATGAAGGAGACCAACAACTGTAAGTGGATATCAAAGAATAGGTACACGGAATGAAGCGGAACAGAGAACAAAATGGGTTGAAGGCTTATGTGAGCAAGGTGGAAATGAAGCCATGAGGTTAATAGAACAGTAGGGGGAGAAAGTGCATCCGACCGTTTTTAAAATTGGGTGGCTGTAGAATGGACGCAAGCATGTTTATAAAACGACTGCAGATTTTGTGCGGTTGAAAGAAGTCGTAGTCAAATCGACCACGATTCATAATGACAAATGGAGTGTGAGAATATTTCCAAACTTGAGTTAAATCCGGGAATTAATCATAAGACCGTGGAAAATAAATGCATGGCTTATGGAGGAATGGCGTGGAATGAAATGGTTATAGAGGCGATTTCGTTTAATCATTGCATATAGTTGAGCTCGTGATTTAATAACTATGCAAAAATGTGTTAGAATGCCATTTGAAATAAAGTTTTGTTCATACCTTGGAATTCTTGTCATTTTTCCTCAGTCTTCAATCAGTTGCTCCTCGTTGGTGCTTTTGAATGCCTTATGTCTTCATAATATATCCTCATACCAGCATTTGATTTCATGATTGTTGAACTAACAGCTGACTGTAATTTTTTTTTCAAAAACGGAGTGGTGGCTGTAGAAACCAAACTGGCTGCAGAATCAGTGAGCAGTTGCGAAAACTGACTTTAGCTGCGGAAACTGACCCAACAAGATTATAAATGAATGAGATGTATAAATGATGATTGACTAGATGGAAAATGGCCATAAAAACTTTTATTAATGGAATGAAATGAATGAAATGGAGTTGAAATGAAGTGATGTGGAATGGAAATGAGATGGAGTGGAACGAAAATGAGGTGGAATGGAATGAAAAATGAGAGAGAGATTTTTTTTTTTTTGGAAAATATAGGGTGTCAGGAATTCTTGATTTTCGCCCTACATTTTTGGTATAAGTCTGCCAATCAGTGATTGGTTTTCAGCCTTATACAAAATTTTATTTTATTTTTTTGACAGAAGAGAACAAAGCCTAGGCTGGTGGAGAAGAAGGATTCTTCTTCACTAGCCCTATTGTAGAATTATCTTGAAACATTTTGACAAATTCCTCTTTTGAGAGTGGCTTATGATAGATTTTTAATGTATGGCCATTCACAATAAGAGGATTTTGAGATTCATCAATGGTCTTGATTCTTACCGCTCCATTGCTAAAGACTTTGTCAATCTCATATGGCCCAAGCCAATGAGTTTGAAATTTGCCTTTAAAGTCTTTAAACTTAGAATCAAATAGCAATGCCCAGTCTCCATCTTGAAACTTTTTCTCTTTGATGTATTTGTCATGCCACTTAGCTCTTTGATATTGAACTAGATTAGTTCTTAGGATTGCTTCTTGTCTGATCTCATCTAGCTCATTCAACTGCTCCATTCTATATTTTTCGGCTTCCGATAGATCCATCCCCAACTGAACTGCCATCTTGAAGGTTTTGACCTTGAACTCAATGGGGAGCAGGACTTCTTTCCCATAAACAAGTTCATAGGGGTAATGTCTTGTTGTATTTCTCCATGTAGTTCTGTAGGCCCACAAGGCTTCAGGAAGCCTTTCTGTCCAATCTCTTCTGTGTAGATGAACAATTTTGGTGATGATGCTTTCAATAACTTTGTTTGTAGACTCCACTTGGACATTTTCTTGTGGATGGTAAGGAGTAGATTTCGTGTGCTTGATTTTGTATTCTTCCATCAGCTTCTCCACCATGTTGGATGTAAATTGACTTCCCTGATCTGTCACAATTTCTCTTGGGACACCAAAGTGAGTAAAAATATCTTCATAAAGAAAACTAACAACTAAATTTTCAGTAGTAGAAAGTAATGCTTTGGCTTCTACCCATTTAGTGACATAATCAGTACATACCAATATATACTTCTTTTGTTTAGATGGTGGATTAATAGGTCCAATGAAATCTAACACCCATTTTTCAAAGGGTTTGATGAGTACCTGTGGTTGTAATGGAATTTCATTTGAAAGAGTCGGTTTCCCTACTCTTTGGCAGCTGTCACACCTTTTGACATATTCTTTTGTATCTTTGAAGAGGGAAGGCCAATGATATCCTAAAGAAATAATTTTATAGGCCGTCCTTTTGTCAGCAAAGTATCTGCCGCATGGTTCATCATGACATGCCTTGAGGATGTCAGGTATCTTATCTTCCCTAACACATCTTCTGATCACAAAATTTGGCCCTGTTTTAAACAATTCATTAGAAATCCATGAATATTTTGAACTCTCCTGAATAATATTTCTTCTTTCACTAGGAAATAGATGTGGAGGTAGTTTCCCTATAAC